>JAEMOT010000551.1:81288-192963 GCA_019297695.1 Apostasia ramifera | reverse complement strand
CGCGCGCGCTTCCCCCCTGCTGCGACGAGTCACCCCGAGCCCTAATATTTGGGGAAATTACGTTGTGGTCCTTGGAGTCTCTTACTCAAGTACGAATTCCAACAAAGCCTTTAACCAGGTAAAATCAAATGATTTTCTGCTCGCTTGTGATTTGCACGAACTTGCTCCACCTGTGCGACCTTTAATTATTGAGTGAATTTAAATTACTGTTGGTTAAATATTGTGAGACCCTTAATCCTGTTCCCTGTTTCTGATTTATTGAAACTCGAATTGCGCCATAATCTGAATTTTACGTTCGATCTAATTTATTTAAAATTTTGAAAGGAATTAGCTTTTGCGGGTTTAGATAATTTCTCAATCATCATAAAATTATTCTCTGATATTTAGTATTATTTTGTGAATAATCTGCCTTGTAATATTGCTGATCTCTAAACTGCATTATTATTCATCTGTCCCGCATCACATTTCGTGTATATCCACACATCCACCTTAGCATCCTCATTTCTGCAATATTTATTTTATTTGTATGTTTTCTCTTTGCAGGCCAGCATTCAGCACCATATATTATCGCTGGTCTTACGACAGTTTTATAAAATTTACTCTTGATTCTGAATGAGATTTTTCTATCGCACAACACACCAGATGCATTTCTCTATTTTACTCATCCTGCTTGAATCCTGCTAATAACGTCATTATCTATTTCACCATTATTTTGTATGATTGATCCAAGGTATCTAAAGCGCTCACTCTTCTTGACAATTTAATCACCAATTGTCACATCTCCAATATAAGTATTTCTTTCTTGACTAAATGTGCACTCCATATATTCAATTTTTGATCTACTGAGATGAAACCTTTAGATTTTAGAGCATTCCTCCAAGGCTCTAGTTTCGCTTTAGCTTCCTTTTTAGTTTTCTCAATAAGGACAATATCATCTGCGAAGAGCATACACCAAGACACCTTATCTTGGATATGTCCAGTCATGACTTCCATAACCAAAACAAAAAGATACGGACTTAAAGCCGATCCTTGGTGTAGTCCAACTGTAATAGGAAAATCTTTAGTCAAACCTCCTTGTGTCCGTACACAGGTAACAACTCTTTTATACACGTCTTTAATAACTTGAATATAAACAGTACAAATCCCTTTCTTTTCTAAAACTCTCCAAAGTACTTCTCTTAAGACTTTATCATAAGCTTTTTCCAAATCAATAAAAATCAAATGGAGATTTTTCTTTCTCCTTAAATTTCTCCATTAAACTCCTTAATAAATGAATGGCTTCTATAGTAGATCTACCTGGCATAAAACCAAACTGATTCTCTGATACCTTAGTATTACGACGTAACCTTTGTTCGATCACCCTCTCCCAAAGTTTTAAAGTATGACTCATTAATTTAATTCATCTATAATTGGCACAATTTTGTACATCACCTTTATTATTATAAATAAGTACTAATATACTCTTTCTCTATTCATTTGGCATCATTTTAGTCTTCAAAATCATATTAAACAATCTAGTGAGCCAAGAAACTCTTTTATCTCCTAAGCACTGTCAAACATCTATTGGATGTTATCTGGTCCTACTGCTTTTTTATGCTTCATCTTCTTTAAAGTTTTCCAGACTTCAACTTTACTAATACGTCGGATGTAAGAGTAATTTTTATTTTCTTTTAGGGTGCTGAGTTCCGTAAGATCAATTGAATTTTCACAACTTTCATTGAAAAACTGTTGAAAGTAACTCATCTATTTATCTTTGATATCTTCTTCCATGAAACTTTATTTTCAATATATTTTACTTTAATTAAATCTTTAGTTTTTCTATCTCTTGTCTTGGCAATCCTATATAATTGTCTTTTCTTCTTTAGTGTCTAGCTTCTTATATAAATTCTCAAAAGTTATATTCTTTGCATTGCCTACTGCTTTCTTAGATTCTCGTCGAGCTTTTTTTTTTTCTCATTTATTCTTATTTTTGTTTTTAAACTAATTTTTATAACAAATTTTCTCCTTAATTTTTTCTTCTACATCATCTTTCCACCACCAAATATTTTTATTATTTGGAATCATTCTTTTGGATTCTTCAGCACATCTTTCGCCACCTTACGGATATAGTTAGTAACTGTCAGTCACATAGGATCAGTTTTCCCGTTAATGTTTCGTTGCCTAAGTTCTAAAACTTTCTTCTAAAATATACATCTGTTCTCATTTTTTAGATTCCACTATCGAGTCTGAGGATAGGATTTTGATTTATTATTTTTTCTCTAATAATTTATTTCGAAATTTAAAATTATTAATCGATGTTGGTAGTCAAACATTCACTTGGAATGATTTTACAATCTTTACATTCTAAGCGATCTCGTTTTTTTATAAGAAAGTAAGCAATCTGAGTTCTTGAAGTTTCATTTTTGTACGTGATAACATGCTCCTCTCTCTTCTTGAATAAAGTATTAGCAATTATAAGATCATATGCTGAAGAAAACTATAAAATAATTTTATCCTCCTCATTTATCTTTTCAATATCATATCCACAATGGATGCTATTAAATTCCTCAGCAACATTTTCAACATGTCCATTTAAATCTCCTTTAATAAATAATCTTTCCTTCTAAGGTATCTTTTATATTAACTATTCTAAATTATTTCAAAATTTTTCTTTATGTTCACATCCAAATCTACTTGGGGAGCATGCACACTTACAATGTTAATAATTATTCCATTGATTATAATTTTTAAAGTCATAATTCTATTATAATTTTTCTTAATTTTTACTATGTGATCCTTCAAGCTCTTATCCAAAATTATACCCACTCCATTCTTATTTTTTTTCTTACCAGAGTACCAAAGTTTAACACTTAAGCTATCAATTTTCTTGGCTTTCTCTCCAATTCATTTTGTTTTCTACTGGCACAAAATATTAATTTTTTTATGAATCATAATATCCACCAACTCTATTAGCATGCCTGTCAGGCTGCCTATATTCTAAGTTCCTAATCTAATCCTACTAACTTGAATTCTAGTATGATGGACTAGCTTCTTCACTCGCATCCGTCCATGATGTGGGGATTCTTGCTCACTTTTCACTAAATCCGGGCGCCGATGCAGCGGTCCTTGCTCATTTTTCACTGTATTCAGGCAAGAGAGGACTTGAGTTTTCTCAATAAAAAAGGCCTAAATATTTTAAGATACCAGAGATGATAAAGAAAATAATAAAGAAAAATATTTTTATTAGATGAATATTCCTATGAACAAAAAATTTTATAACTCTGAAAAAAAAAGATTACATAAATGCTATAAATAAAATAAATGTTACTGAGAGAATAAAAAATTTTGAAAAATTATATGATCTTGATTAATAAATAAATTTTAGAATAAAAAATTAAAGAATATATGAAAGATTCTACATCTGAAAAATTAATAGCAATTCAAGAGGTATATCACGATAAAAAAGAACTTTTTAAAATATATAATTATAAACCTAAATATGAAATATATTCTAATACTAATAGTATAAAAGAAGTGAGTGACAAAAATACTAACCTAAAAATGATAAAAGGAGAAATATATATGAAGTAGAAAAATCTAGCACTAATAGAAAAAAAGTATAACGATAGAATTAAAGAACATTATGAAGAGAAATATGTTGATGAAAATTTTCAATCCGTATATAAATGATCATTGGCTAAAACATATTTTGATAAATTATCAGCCCCTTGCGATGAAAAATGTTAGAGAATATATTAGATTTATTAAAATAATAATAAATAAAGATATACAGTATTTAAAATTTGACACTTTAGCTTTATGAGCAAAATGTGCAATGAATTTATTTATGTAACTTTATGAGGGACAAAAATAGAGAAACACATTTTATAAAAATAAAGTTAAAGTAAAACATAATAAATATTGTGTAAACTTCTTAGTCATATATAAATTTGGAACAACACCCTCCACCAAGCATGGTGGACATAAACACAGATACAAATAATCATATATAAGAAGAAATATTAGAACAGAAAATAGTGAAAATCAAACAAACCTCGAATAAAATAAAAAAAAATATTATTTAAGATATAAACTAAAATGAATATATAAAAGAAAAATTTTAAAAGAAACTAAAACTTTAAAAAGTAATTATGTAAATAGTTTAAATGTAGAGAAGAGTGGCATTATGCTAATAGTTCTAAAAAAATATAAATATAATAAAAGAACGATAGTTTGAATTGATAAAAAAATACTATGATATTCTATAACGAAAAGATTTATTTAGTTTATTTGAAATAGATTATGAAATATCCTCTATAAAAGACATAAAAAATTAAACAGATGAATTAAAAATATAAAATGATTCTAATTATAATACGGAGATTTTTTCAAAATCTAAAGAAGAAGAAGAGAATTTAAATTTCATATTTATGTTAAGAAAAAAATAACAACGAAGAAGTAAAAATAATTAGCTCAACAAATAATGAATATAATGAATAATTTATATTTGATAATAATTTATATAAAAAAATAACAAAATTAAAAAACAATACTAAAGAGAAAGATATATATAAAAAAAAATTTAACTTATAATTAACCAAAAAAATAATGTATTTTGTAAAATATTTTGAAGGAACCACAAATAGTTCAATAGAACCAACGACAATAATCAGATTATAAAAAATCACAAAGAATAAGATTAAAGAAATATTAAAGAAAGTAAAAAATATAAATAAAATAAAATATCTATACTTAGGATATATACATATCACTATAAGGCCTCGTTTGGTTCGAGGCAAAATTTTTACCCAACACAAATTTCAACTATAAAAAATAACTTTATTTCACATTCAATACAAATACGAATGTTAGAATTTAAAGTATTTCACATTTTACGTACTTTCTAATATTAAAATAAATTTCTCTCCTATTGAACTTAAAAAATAAAATATTTTTTTTGTAAAAAAAAAAATTCGAACCAAACGAGGCCTAAAAGTTAATGTTAAAGTAGGATTTGATTCACCCATAATCCTAATAATATCAGATAATAGATTAATAACAATGAAATAATTTTTAATAGTGTAATTCAATTTAACCTGTTATATCATGTAATAAATTTTAATTTTTTTTTTTATTTTTCAATAAGTCTAAAAGATGAAAGTATAGATCAGGGCCTGATGATTTTTTACAAATTAGAAAATATCTTAATGTTAAAAGGAAGTAAATCATTAACCTTCAATTAAAGATTATTAGAAATTTTTTTTAAAATTAATAATGTTGAAATTAAACCTGTACATTCTGATATTATGTTAGATGATCTTCACAATCAATACTCAAAAATTGTATGTCCCAAACAGCTCATCAATAAAGATATACAACTTCCCGTAAAATAAAATATAAATTTAGAAGAAATAAGAAAAACTTATTTTCCTAAAAAACTCCTAATAAAATAATTACAGATAAGCGAAAGAAGACTATCTATAAGTTTTCATAGGACCCTAATTAGAATTAATTTTTTAAATTTTTAATTAAGAAATTAATAATAAAAGATATAAATCAAGAGGATAGTGAAATACCTAATATAGTTAGAATAAGTTCAGGCTATTATAGTATTATATAAGCCAAAATTGGATGAGTATTTAACCATAACATAATTATAGTAAAAGGAATAATTCAATAAGATTATGGAGGAGAAGTCAAAGCTATAATAAGAAGTAATGAAGAAAATATAATAATTAAAAGAAGAAAAATTATGAATTATTTGACTTATATTTTCAATAACAAAACTTGAATATAAATTTACATAAAATAAATCATAATTAAAATAAAATATGTATTAGAATAGAATTCTCAGATTATAAATCATTTCATATTTATGCATTAGCTGATATAGGCGCTACTAGAACTATAATTTAATGAACAACTTTGAGTTAAAGAATTTTCTAAAATTTAGAAGAAATTTTTTTTGCAAAAATAAATACATAAAAAACATAACATTTAAGGTCCAAGCAAAAGAAAATGTAGATATATTTTTCCTATATGTATACATGCAAAAATTTTATTTGTGATATGATCATAAGAATTGACATATTAAGTCAATATTTATCTTTTATAATTTCATAAACCTAACATACATTCACGATAAATAATAAAATAATAAAATAATAAAAATACATAGAATTTTTAATTATCTTAAACTTATTACAATAAATTATAAATCGGAAGCACTATTACTTGTAGAGAATCGTAAAAAAAAGTATTTAGAATCATTAAAGGAATTGTTCTCAGATGATCCTTTATTACATTTCAAAAGGAACCCAAGATTTTGTGAAATAAAATAGTCAAATGACAAAAAATTTATAAGTGTAAAACAATTGGAAAACAAATTTTGGCAAATTAAACAAATTTTGGCAAATTAAACAAATTTTGGCAATACAAGATACAGAAGAATTGGAAAATAAATTTTAGAACTAAAAAAATTATGATTAATAGAAAACTCTCATAGTCCCCATTCTTCGTCTGTCTTTATGATTAGAAATGACGCTGAAAAAAAAAGAGGAAAAGTAAAAATGATTATAAATTATAAAAAATTAAATGATAATGTAAAGTTTGATGAATTCTATATTCCTAGTACTGATAGTATAATAAAGAATGTTAGCAAAATAAAATGGTTTAACAAATTCGATGCTAAATTGAAATTCTGGCAAATTAAAGTAAAAGATGAAATGTCTAAAGATTTAACTGTCTTTTCCATGCCATTTGAACATTTATAATGAAAAGTAATGTCATTTGAATTAAAAAATGCACTACAAATATTCTTAAAATGGATAAACTCCATATTTTCTTCATATAATAAAACTATTATAGTATATGTTGATGATATTCTTGTTTTCTCTTCAAGCTATGAAAAATATTTTCAACATCTAGAGATTGCAAAAAAGTTATTTATAGAACATATTATAATTCTAGGAAAAAAAAAATAGAACTATATAAGCAAAAAAGTTGAATATTTAGAAAAAATTATTGATCAAGGAGAAATAGCTTTTTGAAAACGTATAATTATTAAAATTAAAAAATTTTCAGATACATTTGGAATTTTAAAATAATTACAAAGCTTTTAGGAATATTAAATTAAAGAAGAAAATACTTATCTAGACCATGCTAACATACTAAATATCTATAAAAAAAATTATAGCAATATACAATATAAAAAGGGTAAAGTAAAAGCCATATTTAGATAGGAAACTGACAAAATAAAAATATAGTTAAACGAAAATGAAAAAAGAGAAATTAAATTTCTCAAAACATTAGTTAATAAAAGTACCTAAAACTATAATTTATTAAACCCTATTGATTTTGATGACAATAATTATTTTAATTTATCGACTAATCCTTTCTTTAAGTGTGTAATCATGTTTATAATGTGCAAACGAGGATTTACATCGAGGTCCAAGAAAAGTAAAGCAAAGAATATATCATTTTATTTTTACTCTAATTCTCTTTTATTATAAGTGATTATTAGCTCTTTAGTTAATTTATGACTTTTGAAAATTTTGTTCACCTTATTTCTCTATTTTCAAAGCCTGTTTAGGTTGATTTCTACAATCAGCCGAGTTGCCTTGGAAAATCCTTCTAGCTCCTTCATTGAGGAATTCAGCTGATTGTTACAATCAGCATCCGCATACATCTTCTTTACCCAATCATTGAAATATCTATCAAAATGGACAAAAGCTATCTTCTCACATGTCATAGGAGTTTAACACTAAAATTATCATAAGTTTTCCTTCTTGTGTAAGGATTTCACCTACTAGCTTGAGCCTATTTTATGTCTTTCTAAAATTAACAAAATGATGTTGACCTTTTCACCAACCTTATCCTTTTTCCCCAGATTTTTGGGCTTTAGGCCAAACATTTTTAAGGTTCATAAATGTCTTCTTTATTGCTAAAGCTCATCCTATGTGGCATTCTCACATTGGTTCATATTCTAAGTTAGTTACATAATTATACTTAACTATCCTAAACATTATTTTAACCTCATTAAGTTTGCTATTTGAGTTGTCAATGAAGACTTTGTTTGATTATTTGTCTACAGCTTTTTCATAGCTCAAAAAAACTGCTTAACCCTCCATGTGTCCATCTTTTATGGGTGAAAATGCTGAGTTACATTTCTATACTTGGGTATTTAAGTATTGTTTTACTTAAGTCATTTTAAAATTGCATAAAAACTATTCTTATTGAGTGTATTCTGCACTTGTATTCGTTATGAATATTTTTTCTGCAAACTCTCTTTCCCTCAGTCGTTAAGTGTTCAAACTCTCCTTTGTGCTCAATCTTGCAAAACTCTCATGGAGATCTATTGGAGAAAGAGTTCTTAATTTCTCAAGGCATTTAAGGCTATTTGGTGCACATGTTCTTAATCTTATTTGGCCTTCATCCTTTGTGTTGTTGAAATTTTTTTGTTTAATCTCAGATTTTCTTCTTCTTTTTGAATCGTTTCTTGAATAAAAAAGCTTAAGTTTTAATCAATTGGTTTTCAAGATTTGCTTCTTTTCTACAAAAATCTTACTTGTTTTCCCCACTATAATCTTGATTCTTTTCAAGTTTTTATATAAACGTGTTTTATAAATCTTCTTTGAATATTTATGAGTTTCTACTTGACAACCCTTGCTTGCATAGAGCTCCACATTGTAATTTCTCTTCTTGATTTAAGTTGTATTTTAAGCTAACAAATCTAGTAAATTTTTTTTTTTCGTTTGTTTTTTCTCCTTGCGCGGAGGCTGGTGTAAGTTTGTTCGGCTTTGGTTGTTGAAAAGCCGTAGGGTTTGTATTTGGTTTATTCGGCTTTGATTTCGTAAAAAGCAGGTATGATTTAATATAAATTTTCACTTGAGGAGCGTGGAGAGTGGACTAGGTGGGTAGTCAAACCACTATAAATCTCTTGAGCATTTCTATTGTTCGTTCCTGTCGATTTTCAGCTAAATTGATATATTATATACTAAACTGGATTTAATCTTATATCAAAATCCTAATATTTTCATATGAAATTACTATAATAATATAAATATTAATAATTAAATATTTTGTGCTTAATCGTTTCCGTTGTAGTTAATTTTCTCTGTTAATTCAATTATTTCAGTTGACTTTATTTACTGCATCGTTATTTCTGCACTGCCTTCTTCTCTGGTTGCATTTTAGAATCGGCCTTTTTTATCTATTAACTTATAAAATTCAGCTTGATATAAATTTAAATATAATATTTATCAAAAAATTTAAAATAAATTTAGTTAATTTTAAATATTCCCAATCCTCTTGGGAAACACTCGGGCCAACATAATTCTCAAATTAAAAGACAAATTAATATTTTATACTGATGCTAGTTATTTGTATTGAATATGAGTATTAATAACTGACATTAAAGAAGTTGTCGCATGTACTTCAGAAAAATTTATAAAGGTAAAAAGAAATTCATCACTATTTTAAAATCTGCTAAGCACTTTAAATTTTAGTTATTACCTATTAAGTTTCATATAATAACTGATAACAAAGGATTATTTTGTTATATAAAAAATAAAAAAATATGATAATAATAGTCAAAAAATAGGGTGCTTATTACAATTAGATGAATATTCTTGTGGAATTTTATTTTATTTTAGTTTCACTAATATTTTAGCTTATTTTTCTTTCTAGTGAAAATACGTAAAATATCTCTTCTATGTAATTTCACGAAATCATAAAATATTTCTTATATAATTGTAGGAGTAATGATCACTCTTTGGGAGAAAAGACGCTACTTGATAATATATTTTTTTCCAAAAACATGTAGATGAGATACAACCTTCAAGGAATGAAAAATTAATATTGACTTTCTCAATAAATATAACTAGAATACAATATCATCTTTGGTGGTGACTGACAGCAACTATAAATCGAATATTCTTATATTATGAAAAATTATTGGAGAACTTCAGCATTATTCTTAATATATATTCTTCAAGATCTAATCTCTTCTATATATAATATTGAGAATCCTATCATAATATTGTCTTAGAATTAAGACATGAAGAAGACTTTTTTAAATATTTATTTTAAAAATATGAAAAATTTCATTCCAAACAATATTGTGACTTATATCCCGTATTAGAAATTATATATCAATTTAAAAACATACACTCTTTTTATTGAGAAAATCAAGAGAAAAGATGTTTAAAAAAAGTAATGACATTGTTATCAAAGGATCTACAAAATAGAATACTAGATGACATATGAAGATAGAGGTTTACAATTTCTATTAAAGGAATTGTTAATGACTCTGTCAGATGAAAGACAGTGCATGTTTATAGCTTTTGAACCTAATGTGGAAAATCCCATAGAATTGAGAATAGTCTGGAAGATTATCATCGATATACATCATTATGCAGTGGCCATGATTTTCTTAAATAGTAAAAACTGTAATATTTGCAATAGAACTCTTTAAAAGAATCATAGAGTTTGAAATAATATTAATATTTATAAAATTACACAAATATTTGATTTATTTAGCTGTTCAATTATAAATCATAACAAGACAAGAAACAAGGAGTAAATTAGTAACAAAAGAATTCTCAGGATATTTATGAGATTATGGGCAGAAAAAAATTTGGCAAAATTATTATCAATTTATCAAGAGAGGCATAATTACAAATGGATGAATTATGGAGTTCATTTGAAATTATAAGCTATCTTATGTGTAATAAAAATTAACTCTTATTTTTGGAGAAATTATGGAGTTCTCTTTCTTATATAAGTGAAATTACATTTTAAAATCAGAGAAAGAATCAGATAACTTGATTAAATACTTCAATACGATTTGAAACTGAATGAATAGAAATTTTGAGTAATTCTCTCAATAATAATGCACAGCAAAAGTAGCAAAAAAATTTCTATAGGTGTAGTTTTGGCCAATAAATTTACTGTAAAAAATTTAAATTTTTTTAAACTTGTGTAATTTATAAAAACTAAGAAATTACCAACAACAATAACAACAACCAAGCTTTAATCCCACTAAATGGGGTCGACTACATGAATCCTTTGTTTCCATTGTATTCTATCAATTACCAAATTTTTATCTAAGTCTAAGTAACTAAGATCACTATTTATAATTTTTTATTATGTCGTCTTTGATCTCCTTCTTCTTCTTTGTACATGGGCAAGATTCAATAACTCAATTTTTCTAACTGAAGCTTCAATAGGCCTACGATTTATATGTCAAAATCATCTAAGCCGACTTTTTCTAAGTTTATCCTCAATTGGTGCAACACCAACTTTCTTTCGGATATACTCTATCAATTGGTATCAGAGCCATACACTACATGTCCGAATTGCAATCGAGCGTCACCACTGTGGTGACGCCGGTATTGCAGTGTTCGCTCGGGGCTAGAAAGAGCTAGCGCAAAGCCAGCCAGCCAGCGTGGGCGCCGGGACTGCGGAGCATGGTGGATTGTTACGATCCGATTGCAAGGTATGGGACTTGTGTCCCACATTGGAAGTATGAGATTCTAATGTGGGGTTTATATGAACTTTGAGCCCTCTACCCTCATGAGCTAACTTTTGGGGTGTGGTTCTCCCAAGATTCATATCAATTGAGAAATCAACAAACAAATAAAAAAATTACAGAAAAAAATATTCATCAAAAAATTTCAAATTTTTTTTTTTAAATGATGCTCCTAGAAATAGGAGTTCAAATAAGTAGTTTAAAATTTGGGAATCGTAAAAAAAAAATTGATTCATAAAGAGTAACCTCCTATAAAGATGTCTCTGAAGATCCAAGAACTCCCTAAAATCGAATTCCATCAGTATGAACAAAAATTTTGGGCTTAGAGAGAGGGGTTTTCAGTTGAAGAATGAGAGAGATTAGAGTTTTTATTTGGCTAAAAAAATATTAACCCAAATTTTCTCTTATTTATAAATCAAGGGGCAAATAGGTAATTTTAGTATCAAGGGATTTTGGTAATTTAATTGCGGACAAAACAGCTACTTAGCTGGTTTTATGGAGTGAAACAAAGAAGTGGAGAATAAAGTAATGTTAATGGAATTTAAAAAATTTAGTAATTCAAAATATCGAGTTTTAAATGAGTTGAAAGCATCTAAAATCGATTGAAAATAAATTTCAAAAAATTCATTTATTTTCTTTTTTTTAATATTTATTATTTTGTTTATTTATTATGATTATATTTATTTAAAAATAAATTTTATTGTTCAAAGTTGAACTAACATGATAAAGAGTAAAATTATTGGCCAAATCTAATTAAAAAATTTAAATCATTAAATATCAAAGAAAATGCATCATCAGAAGATTTGCTCGTTTGATTTGAAATTTTTTGAAAATTTTAATTCAACAGAAAATAAAAAATGAAAAATTATTTGAAAAATAGAAAAATCATGAAATAAATTTAATTATATTTATTTTAGATTTCTCCCGTAAATAACTTATGAATTTCTTGCACTTATATTAAAGTTTAAAATTTAGGACATACGTTTTTTAAGTTGACTTTTTTAATTTTATGTTTTTTTTTCTTATAGTTCTCCATCAACTTCATTTTTATTTTTATTCTTAATTGATCTTTATTCTTAATTTGATGTTATCAATCTTGCAGTAAGTCCATCTCATGGGTAACTTTTTTTGTTCTTGAAAATTCTAGATACAATATGCTCTAATAAATAGAAGGCTTGTCGGGTATATTATTATTAACGTATTTGTTGTCATCAAATCGATATGTGTTCGAAATTAAATTTATTATAAGGGACATAAGACTTGGTTGTGTTGCTTCCATTATCCTGATTGGTATTGGCAACTAACCTGTGGTTGTCTTCAATCGAAAGGACAAATGATGACAAGAACAAACATCTCGGATCCGATTCTGAATCTCAACATCCACGGTTGAGGTTCAGGATCTTCCTTAACTACACCTTCTCAACCTGATAACTTTGATTAATTCTAATTTCCTATTGTGCAAAAGGCTGAAAGTTTTGTTGTTAGGTAGTATAAGGCATATGAATGTTCTCAACTGTGACCTTGACTTCTTCAGGAGAAAATGTAGTTTATTCTCACTCCTCGATTACTACCAATGGACCACCTTTCACCTTTGCTACTTTCAGATCTAACATTAATCTCGATGTGTGTATTATATTTTTCCATAACATAACACAAAATAAACCCTTTCATTACCGATTTTGTGTGGAAGGAAGGCACGTTGACATCACCTCTGCGAGCTTGAACACCTTGCTTAGTTTAGACAACCCAATTGCCTCGGCCTTTTACTTTCCAGACTATGTGTCACTGAGTGAAGACGACAATGAATATGATGACATGGTCAACTACCTCTATGGCCATCTTCTACTTTATTGTCGTCGCAACTTGTCTAGTTGGCTTCTTTCTCCTTAGCATGTGCCCTTATATCTTTTTGTTGCTGGTTGTGTTTTGCCTATGATCTCAAGATTTCAAACCCAGATTTGCACTAGCCATTTGTACATGATGTACATAATGGCTAGATGCTAACCAATCAATCTTGGGTTCCAAATTTTAACCACGATCAATTATCACCTGTCTCTTCTCCGGTCCACAGTCACACATATGTAGGATCTAGGTATAGGCTTAAAGAAGGGGGGTGGGTGAATAGGCCCTAATTAAAGTTTAAATTTTTTATAAATTATATCACAATTAAGCAATACAAAAAAAAGATTAAAGGAAAGTTTGGTACAAAATTTGGTATAAATGCAAAGGCAAAGAGAATTTAGAGAAGTATAAATTGCTCGACGAGAATAAAAAATTGTAATTTGTAATGTAACGAATGCAGTTTTGGATAATTTTTATAGGAAGGTGGACACTAAGGCTCTGTTTGGTAATAAGAAAAAAAAGAAGATTTAGTTAGAATTTTTAGTCAATTTTGAAAAATGTGTATGATGTGAAATAAAGTAAGTTGGTTATATTAAAAATTGTGTAGGATGTGAAATAAAGTTGATTGATTTATTGAGAATTGTGTTAGATGTGAAATAAAGTGATTGTTTAATGTTGGATTTGTGTGAGATGAGATATAAAATAATTTTTTAAGTTTTTTTAAAATAAATTTAAGATTTTGGTCATGGCTAATTTTAGCCATGATTTTTAGCTCATTGCCAAACAGGGCCTACAGAAGGAGAAAAATACATATACAAGTTTGTCAAAGTAAGAGAAAAGAAAATTAAGAACTTGGCTGGAATAATATGCATTAAAGATGGTCAACAAAATATTTTTTAAGAATAAAAACATTCAACATACATAGATGAGTTATTTTAAAAGACGTTTCAATGACCGTTGTGATAATACAATTAATCTTGATGATTTTAGCATAAAAAAAGATAGAAATTACTTTTACATCTGGTATATAAGTAAAACTGAAGTTGAGGAGACTTTAAAGAAGATAAAATGCTGAAAAACAATAAGACCGAATGACATTCTAATAATTATTTAGAAATGTATGAGAGATAAAGCAATTTCTTGACTCACTGAGTTGTTTAATATGATTTTGAAAATAAAAAAAATGTCGAATGAATGAAGAAAGAGTACATTATTACCTATTTATAAGGATAAAATTGATATACAAGATTGTGATAACTATGAAAGGATTAAGTTAATGAGCTACACTTTAAATTTTTGAGAGAGGGTGATCGAACATAAATTACGTCATAATTTTTGAATATCAGAGAATTAATTTGATTTTATGCTAAACAGATCTATCATTGAAGTTATTCATTTGTTGAGAGATTTAATGAAGATATTTAGAAAGAGAAAAGAAGATCTGCATTTGATTTTCATTGATTTTTAAAAAATTTATGATAAAATTGTAAGAAAAGTGTTATAGAAAGTTAGAAAAGAACGGAGTTTGTACTATTTACATTTAAATTATTTAGGTCATATATTACATGTCTTCAGACACAAGATGGTTTGATTAAAGTTTTTTGTTTCAGTTGGATTACATCAAAGTTCAGCTTTAACTCTATGTATCTTTGCATTAGTTATGGAGAATTTGCCTGAATATATTTAAGAAAGTGTCTTGGTATATGCTTTTTGTAGATGATATTCTCCTTATTGATAAAATTAGAGAAGATGCTAAGGTAAAACTCGAGTTATAGAGAAATAGGTTTAAATCTAAAGCTTTATGTTTTAGTAGATTAAAAATTGAATATATAAAGTATAACTTTAATCAAGATAGAAGGACTTATAGTAGAAAAATGACAGTTGATGTAACATCCCGTGATCCAAATGTAAATGTATTGTCCACTTTGGCTTTAGGAAAGCTGCGTGACTTGAATACTTCTCAGAAGATCATCCAGCCTAGGCACGCTTAACTATAGAATTTTTCATCATTGGCCTCATGATTTTAACCCAAAAGACACTTCTATCATTTGAAATTACGTTATCTACTTATACAACTCAGGATATCCCTCTCTTTCTAATGTAGGATGGTTCATTCTTATGCCCCTCCCACCACTATTTATAGGTCTAGAAGCTTGCCAGGAGCCACACTTTATCTCAGTGATTTCTTTCTCTTAGGACATCACCCGACGATCACTCTTCGCTCTTTTCAGCCACAAGTGTCACAATTGATTAAATTATCAGGAAGGGCGAGTAGTTTGGGTATCTTAAATCAATCATATAAAATAACAATGAAATAGATAGTAATATCATTATTAGGATCCAAGCTAAATGGATGAAATGGTGGAATGCATCTAGCATATTGTGTAATAGAAAAATTCAACTTAGACTTAAGGTAAGTTTTGTAGAACAATTGTAAGGCCAGTAATATTGTATAGTGCTAAATGCTGGCTTATAAAGCAGAGACATGCAAATAAAATAAATATTGCAGACATGCGAATGGTAAGGGGAATAAGCGGGTATACATAAAAGGATAATATGAGAAATGAATATATCTGCACGAAGATTTGAGTGACCTTAATTGAGAATAAGCTTAGAGAGAGTCAGGTTATATAGTTTGATCATATAAATCGCAGACCAATAGAAACTCCAGTAAGGAAAGATGGATTATTGGATATTGTCTATGTAAAAAGAGAAAAAGAAAGGCTAAAAGAACATGAGAAGAAATTATAACGAATGATCTTTATATGTTTAAAGTTAAAAGATAATTTGTTAATTAATAAAGTGCAGTGGAAACAATGGATCATATAGTTGTTCCCACTTAATAGAATAAATGTTTAGTTTGTTGTTGCTGTTGTATATCACAATTACGAAAGCTCAGAAGCACACATTGACAATTTGATAATTAACAAACAGAAGCAATAGTAAAAGTGTAAGCAAATAGATGAGACCAAGATATAATGTGGTTTGGCTCAAACCTGAGCCTACATCCATCCCAACCCAATCTATCTATTCAACTATATAGAATAGCTCTTTTAGTCATAGACGAGAAAGCCTATACACCATCTTCTTCACTTGAAGTCCTTCTCTTCACTCGAGGGAATAACTAATCATCTCCCCTCTTCACTTAAGGGGCCCTCTTCACTCTTGGTGTGAAGAATTTACTAAGCACCTTTAATTACCTAATTAGAGGCCCTCCTCATTAATGAAATGAGGGAAATCATAAAAGCCCAAAACGATTAAGAAGATATATAATAAGCACAAATTAACTAACCTCTCTCTTTTTTGGGATTGTACCTTGAAGAGCTTGGAGGAATGGATCACAGCAATAAGTACTATCACTTGATCTTCACTTATCTCCTGTTAATTGTTCGTTAATCAACTCTTAATATTTTCACACTAAGGGGATTAGTTCTTAGCTAATGGGATTCAAATTTGTGCTTAGAAGATCAATATACCTCAAAATTCCTCAACTATTTATATAAAAAATGTCTCCAATGGCTAGTAAAAACTAGCCCAGCACTGTATTTGATTGATCAAGCAAATAGTCGTTGTAAACTCGACGATTATATATCAGAAGGCTTTGATCGATCAACTAGTCTTTGATCGATCAAAAAATCGACCAACCAAACAGCACTCTACCTTTGATTGATCACTTGATCAGTCAAACAATATAACTTTTGGATTACTATAATCTAATCGATTATAGGATTCGCAATCGATTACTTGATCGATCATAAGATCGATCAACTCGGTATCCATAGGTTGGTCCAATTCATTTTAATCAATCTAAATTCGATTTAACTAACATCTAATGATATCCTTATTACTCAAATTATTATCCATAAGTCTCCTAGCTCTCTGGCCTCGTTTGGTTCGAGATGAGTTATTTGCTCAATACAAATTTCAACTATAAAAATCAACTTTATTTCACATCTAATACAAATACGAATATTAGAATTGAAAGTATTTCACATTTTACACATTTTCTAATTGTAAAATAATTTTTTTTCTCATTAAATTTAAAAAATAAAATAAGTTTTTTTTATGTCTAAAAAAAGCTCGAACTAAATGAGGCCTAATGGTAACTTTTTTTCTCTTTTTTTTACAAATATTATAAGATCAAAATATAATACAAGAATAAAGTCTTTTTTTCTCTTTTTTTTTTATCTTTAAGGCTTGTATTTGAGTCTTGATCACTCTAACACTTTATTGTAAGTTGGATTTTACTTCAACTATGGTGTGGAGTATCAAGTTAATAAAATTCTAAGCTTACACACATTAAACTCAAAATATTATTATTTATCAACTAACTTAAACATGATGACAAATACTAAAACACATTTGAATCCCAAGGGTTTAATATTACCGATGGAAACGTTAGAAAGCCCAAGATCAGTGATAGAGTGAGTCAACATAATATGAAGAAGGACGATTTGATTGTGATAGTCACACCCTTCTCGTGGAAGCCTGGCACAAGATTAAATGTGGCACAACAAAAGGAGGCTAATGACTCGTCAGAGGATTCATGGAGATCTGCCGATAAAGTTGACTCAAAGACTAGGCTTACCTACCTTTCAGACAGAATTAAGGTGGCCTTAGATGTACACAATTTGCAGATTGAGTTCGTATCAGATAGATGTGAGAGGAATGGCGATGAATCTGCAGATGATGGATTATTTCATGTATCAGAGGCAGCCCTCCGAACCCTCGTATTAGTCACTTTATGATCCTTAGTTCTAGTTTCATCTGGGTCCTGCATCTCCACCAGGCCAGAACGACCAGTGATCCACTTAGTTGTTATTGCTTCTCCTTTACATTTTCTTTGGTGCTTCTGTTTTAGCAATTTATGAACTCAACATTTGTCATGTTATTATGGCTTGTGCGTGTTGGTTTGACAATTGTCCAGGAATCTTGATAATGCGTTGGTTTTTGTTCTAGTAATCTACACTGTATCACTTTTGGAATGTTTGCTTGCTTGATCACTTTTCATTTGATCTCTACTGTTTTGCTCATTTCCTTTAGTTGTAGACACTTATTGACTCTGTGATGGTAAAATAAATATATACATTAAGATAAATAATCACCAGCATAATTATATGTAAATTTCATGGATACACCCACGACCTGATCTGTTGTCTCCATCTGTTGATCTATGAAAGTGTAATTGTGTTTGCATATACATTGTTTGTCTTAATATCATTACAGGGATTAGCTAAGCCTTCACTAGTTTGTTTGCCCTTTGATCAGCTCCAGGTATTAATCGATCAATTGGTCTATCAAGACTCTTGATCGATCAAAACCTGGAGATCTAGCTCCCTGATCGATCAAGACCATCTGTTGCTTCAGACACTTGATCGATCAAACTTTCTTCGCCTGTTCGATCATGTTTTAATCCCCACAGTCTTTGATCGATCAAGCTTTCCTTGATTGATCACTTGCTGATCAAATCTGATTCCCAAATTTAATCAATGCCATTCATCTTGCTTTAAAACCACCCTAATCTGTTCTTCTACCTCAGCTCACTCCCGTGCCTCTCTTTTTCGCCGCTCTCCCATCGCCCTCTCTTCTCTCTCTTCAACGGATACCTCGCCGTAGCCCTAAACGCCGCCGGCCATGCAAAATCTCCTTGATGGCTTCTTCCCCTATAGGGTAACTTCTTCACGTTTCTTCTTTGTCTTTGAAAACCTAAACCCTAGCTTCTTCTCCCATCTCCACACCATGCCTAAATCTAAAAACCGTAAATATGAGGAAGCTTCATCTTTAAGAGATGAACTAGGTCCATAAGGATGACGAATTTTGAAGAGGATGCGAAGTACATTGTTTTCAATTCTACCATCACGATCACACTTACTTACAAAAGCACAACTCTATTAATTATGAAGCCAGCTCTCAACCAAAATCCCAACTATGTGGCTGTGCCCTTTTTTACAACAATCATAAAGTCATCTCCCCTACATACTTTGAATCCTACCTATATCGACAAATCATCTTACTGCAGAATCCCTCAACTGATTCCTCGACATTCCCATGACACATGATCACTTTGAATTTTCATGTTGTTTGGAGTACAAACCAAACTCAACAGTGGACATCCCCTTAAAAACTTTGTATGTTACTTTTTCTTGCACTCCTCCTCCCCGTGTTAGAAAAATCCATCAAGAGTAAAAATCTTCCTCCTGAGGATATTTCTCTTTCATTTTGTGGAAGATTGCCTTCTTTCTGTCAAGAACAGGATCTTGTGAATTGCATTCTTAGGTCACATCTATTTGATGTATGCTCCGGAAAATCTACTTATCAAACCTAGGTCAACAACTTTTGTAGTGAATCATTGTGAGAGACGTGATGGAAATGCGAATACTGACTGTATGCCTTTCTGCCACGTCATTACAACTTTCTCTATACATGCGAGACTGAAAAGTGACTTCGACATTCCGATTGATGTTATTAGAAAGGTCAATATTACCCAAGCAGATTTACAAGTGGAAAATCCCATATTCACAAGGAGAGTGCTTAAAGGAGCACATACACATACATTAAACAATATTCATCTCCTTGAAAACAAAATGATGACCCTCTCCTTGAACCACCAAATGAGGAAGATGAAGAAGAGGTAGAAGGAGAGGAAGACACAGGGATTCCAAAACTAGGGAAGCTCTACAACATCATTTTCTAATGGCATGATGCTTCAATTCGTGATATCATCTATGATCAAAGAGGTGGATTTGAGTCTATGAAGAAAGAAGCAAGGGAGATCAAGCAAAATCAATAGCAAATCTACGCCGGCGGAGCTTCTTCCTCTAGACCTCTTCACCTTTAAATTTTTTTTTTATTCTCCTTTGATGAACAAAATTTTTTACATTTTTATCTTGTTTCCACTCTTTGATGTATGACAAAGAGAGAGTATTTAGTTGTGATAGTTTTAAGTTAGAAAGTTAGAACTTCTTGGAAAGTTGGAACTTCTTAAAAACTCTCTTAAATTATAACTATTCTATTTTTGCTTATAATGTCTATGTTTGGATGAAATGTTTCATTTATCTTATTGTGATTGGATGATATAGTTGAATCTTATGATGTGCTATATTCATGACTTATTAGTTTCATGGTTTGTTTACTTGCTTGTGGAAACCTTGTTTTGGTCTACTTAGTTGATTCTTGATTTCCACTTCATTGCATTAACTCTTCCAAGCTCTCAAGTGATCAAAAAACAATTAATTGGAGATCAAGCAAGTGATCAAGCTAATTGTGCTCAAGTGCTGATCCTTCCTTCCTCTCACATACAAGCTTAATCTTTGAAGAGAAGAGAGTTGTTTTTATTTTTTGAAGATTTTAGGATTCTTCTCCTCCTTGTTTTCATTTTGTATTCTTGTAAAGTGGAGAGAATCCCTAAGCTAGTCTTTGGGTGATTAGGGTTTGTCTTTACTCTTGTGCAATGAAAGCTTTTGGGTTGTAGTGAAAGATTCTACACCTTAGACCTTAGGAGTGTTTTACATATAGTTGGATAGTTCGATAGGTTGGCTTGGATTAGGCTCGAGGGTGAATCGAATCACATTAGATCTTGTGTTCTTATTCTTGGTTATTATTCTTGCTTTCACTCTTTATTTCATTGTTGCACTATTATTATTGACGTTCTAATCATTTATATTTAAGTAAATTAAATTGCTTAAATTTTAATTAGGAGTCTATTCATCCCTTCTAGATTCATACCGATCCTACAGTCTCAATTACTGCTGGCATCGAATTGAGTTCGCATTAGTTGTCCTCAGCTTGAAATCGAAATTTTCAATTGCGTGTTGATTGAAATTTGTTATATTTTGAGTCAATCTGAGTTGTAGTACCATCCTTACATAATGAATTATTATGCCATATTTTTACATAATTTTCTTAATTAAATGTGTGTGCTTATATATATTAAATCTTTTCAGAAACACTTTATCTGACACATTGTAAGCATTTAATACATTATACATTCTATACAAGTATAAAGATGTGCGCACATAGATACATATATATATATATATAATGTATGTATGTATATATATCGAAGTTTGGCCAATTTCATTTCAGCAAGTTGATTTCGAGCCACAGGCAAGTGACGTTGATTATGAATTAAGTGTTGTTCAAGTGAGTTTATAGTTCTGAACATGATTTTTGGCCTTGCCCTGACCACCACTTAATTAGCTGTTTCAGGCTTTGTGTTTTAAAAAGTAAACTTAGACGTTGGCCTAATAAAAGGTTTTCATAATATTCGTCTTTAATTAGTGATGCTTCTTCCTAAAATTTTGACTTTCTTTGCCTGTTCCTGTCATTGCAGCTTGGTGAGGGACTGATTTATGAAGCTGTTAAAAAGGATACCTTCCCACATTTCTACGGTCCATCTCGCAGTTTCATTCCTCTGTCACTTGATGCAGTGAGCAAAGTTGAGAAACTCAATCTGGTTGATGGTGAATTTACTTGTAGCTTGCTGAATATAAAAGCATGAACTTGATCCCTTCTAGACAGCTAACATCTTCAATGAGTTTTACATAATCCGTTTCAGTTGCTTTTACAGTATGTAATAATTCTGCCACCAGCACACTGATGTATGTGAACTTTCTTGATTGAGAAAGATGATTGGAAATAATTAATGGATCAATATCACATATTTCATGATATTCACCTTGTGTTTCTGACGTTAGATGTATGTGTTTCAGTGAATATGTGCTTGAAATGGAAACTGTAATTTGCTGAAGCATCTGACTTCAGTCAGGAAGAGTCTTAACAGTGATAGTCTCAAAAGAATTAAATTATATGCAGCAACAAAGTGTATCGTTTGAATATTGCAAAAATGCAAGGAACCTTACACTGTCATCCTAGAGAGTCAAAGAGCCCTAATAGTGAACTTTGCCTGTCCTGTGTTTTATGCTTATTTTTGCATAGCCAGCTTTAAGCCCAGAGCAAGGAAGAGAGTTGTGGTAAGGTGAAAATCAAGTCAATGTAAAATTTCACTTATTGTGATCACGAGATCAGAACTGGGGTAGCCACTAAGCTCTTGGTGACCCATCCTTAGAGAAAAATGACGAAGGCTGCTTTGAGGAATTCCTTGAGGATCTGTTTGGTAATAAGAAAAAAAAGAAAATTTGATTAGAATTTTTAGCCATTTTTGAAAAATGTGTATGATGTAAATAAAGTAAAGTGGTTATATTAAAAATTGTGTAGGATGTGAAATAAAGTTGATTGATTTATTGAGGATTATGTTGGATGTGAAATAAAGTGATTGTTTAATGTTGAAATTTGTGTGAGATGAGATATAAAATAATTTTTTAAATTTTTTTAAAATAAATTTAAGATTTTGGCCATGGCTAATTTTAGCCATGATTTTTAGCCCATTGCCAAACAGGGCCTGAGAAGAACAAAAAAATGGCTTCCTTGAGGAACCTTTCTCGAGAAAAGAATTTTTTTTTGAGTTTTTCTTGTAAGAAATATAGGTCTGCATTTATATGCTACCAATACCGACCTTGAGAAAAGAAACTCGAGGTAGGAAGCCTCAAGGAAAGAAAGAAGATGAAAAAGAAGTCCTGAAGAATGATATATTTGGCCTCGTTTGGTTTGAGCTTTTTTTTAACAAGAAAGAAAAGTATTTTATTTTTTAAGTCTAATAATAAAAAAATTTATTTTAGTATTAGAAAGTGCGTAAGATATGAAATAAAATTAATTATAATATTTATATTTGTATTGGAAGTGAAATAAAATTGATTTTTACAGTTGAAAGTTGTGTTGAGTAAAAAAAATCGCTTGAACCAAACGAGGCCAATTTGAGTAAAAAACTATGAAGCATGGATACCTTTAAGAATTACACAATGTCTGTGTCAAACACACAGATCTAGGGGGATACGGTGTCGAATACGCCACGCGACGTATTCTAATAAAATAATATTCAAAAAACTAAAAGATATTTCTTGGTTGCGCGAGTATACTTTGAGGCATTTAGGACACTTTTAAGATGCAGAACACTTCTGGGACATGCATAGAATAGGATTGAAGACATTTAATATTAATATTAAATGTATTTATTAATATTATATTTTTTATTAATACTAAACATAAGACTAAAACTTATTATACTTTTACCTCCTCTTTGTCCTTTTATTATTGTAAAGATTTTCTGTAATAAAATTAAAAATATATTTTTTATTATTATTAAAATTTTACTTAATATAAGTGAAAGTCCTATGTTAACCAAACAACAACAACAATAAACTAAATCTTATCTTACTAGGTGAGGACGGCTATATGAATTCTTTGTTTTCATTTCTATCAAATAACAAAATTTTATTTAGTTTTAAATATGTAAGATCATTCTTTATATTTTTTCCCATATCTTTTTTTGGCCATCTTCTTCCTTTTTTTAATGTAAGACCTAATAATCTAATTTTTTTTGTTGGGGATTCTATTAACCTACTAAGGCTTATTGTTAATCAAGCTAAATTAAGTTTCTTCTTTCTGTGCTGCCATCAAGCCTCATAACAATGAACCAATCACAAAAAGTTTAAAACTCTAGGTCCACATCTGTCTTCTCATCTTCAATGCTGAGAGCTTTTACCCCTTTTTATTGTCATGCTTGCAAAGATTATCCTAGTAAGATAAATTGCATTCTCTTATTTTTCCACTAACTTTACAAAGTGAACCCTAAATTTAGATCCTAAATCTCTACAATGCCGACGTCTTCTCTAAAGTTTTTATCTTGATCTTATGAAATTTTTGTGCTATTCACAAAACTAAGTTTATTTTATGTTCTATATATTTTCTTAAGTATGAATTGTTAATTTTATTATTATTATATTTGATGTGTCGTGCTGTATCCGTGTCCTTTGTCAATGTTATCTAGTTGTTCAATGTTATCTAAATGTCAATGTTATCTAGTTGTTTATATTTTTTGTAAATTGTTATTCATTTGGTTCAATATTATTATATTAAAATAGGCTTCAAAAATTTATTATATTAAAAGATAATAATAGAAAATTAATTCAATCTCACATACTTCCACAGTTAGATGCCACCTAATTTTGCTAAAAGGTAGATGTCACTTAAGAGCATCTATCTTGTAATTTTTTATAATATTTTCTAAACATATCATCAAACTAAACATCAATATTTTAAAATAAAATTACATAACATAACAATAACATTGTTTTAAACCACTTAGTTATCCTGTTGTTTATTGATCCATAAAGGACAACAAATCAATATTCTTTCACATCTAACATGGTTCTTATTGTTGATAAGACAACTTCTGTTCTTTTTTACTTACACAATGTCCGTTAATATTCTTTATCAACATGGTCCTTATTGTTGATAGGATGACAAGTTTTTCTTCTTTTCATTATACAAAGCGAGCACAAGCTTCTTTTTATAATAAATATTGAATTTAAGGTTATATTAAAAAATAAGTTTAGAGCATTATATGTCAATTAATGTTGTCTTCAATGCTGAAAAGAACTCACTTTTGTTTTTAACATTATATTATGTGCTTGAGATGGAAAACATCTAGTAATCTCCTCTTATAACCTTCTTATCGTACATTTTACCTATATGTGACATACATGAGTATATAATATGCAGTTTATAATTGATAATGAATCATGATAGTAATAAGAATACTGATAGTAAAACAAGTGTATTAGAATATTTGAGCTTTCACTGAAGCATTGTTCTTACTGCTGGGGGGGGCTCATCTTCCACTATACCATGTTAGCCTTACCTAATCGGACTTTCAATCGTGGCTTGTTCAGTGGTTTCTTGTTAATTCTACAGGATCAAAATGTCGTCACGGTATTTAGCGCACCGAATTACTGCTACAGATGCAGTAACATGGCTGCGATTCTGGAAATCGGGGAATACATGTCTCAAAACTTCCTCCAATTCGATCCGGCACCTCGACAGGTTGAACCGGACTCGACTAGACGGACCCCTGATTATCTTTTGTAAGTCAGATTTGTAGATTGGTTCCTGTATGAGGATGTCTGGTAGCTGGTACCTGGAGAGATTTCTCTTATTTATTCCTTTTGTGAGTTATTGCTCTTGCTGTGTTTGCTTGAATGCTTGCAAAAGTTAGACTGCAATGCTTTTTTCTTCCATGCTGTGTTTTATTGTATTCATCAGATATGCAATTTGGAATCAATTATTATAATGTACACTGTTTGTTAAATTTTCAGATTTATATTCTCATCAGTATTTGATCAAATTCTCATTATTTATTTATTTTTAGGTAAATATAATCTACATTCTTTGAGGTTTTGGAATAATTTCAAGGAGATTTATGATTTCAAAAATTTATCAATAAGATTGTTGAGATTGACATTAATATTTTAATTGAGTTATGTTTTACTTAATTTAAATTTTTATTATTTATTAAAAGAAATTTATGTCCAAGTATAATATGACAAAAAAATTTCATTTTTTACCTCTCGTTTTAGGTTGTTACTAGTGAAAGTTGACATCATGATGATATTCACTGGTTACGGTATCTGATAGCTAAAAATAACCCATCAAGCAGTCTACATATAATTTGTTTTTGGTAAACAACTAACATAAAGGCATGAAGTCGTAGGTTGTGATGTATGAAAATTTTATATTTTTGCATGCCTTCTATCATGCAAGTCGCTTGTAGTTTGCAGCGACGAAACTAGAGCTTAAACTTGAGACTTTTGACTCTAACGTTATGTTAAATTTGTCGTGACTAATTAACATAAAAGCTTAACTTTATAGGTTATGAGTCAAAATGAACTTCATATTGGATCTTCATTCCATCGTAATTTGTATTGTATGAGATTAGATTGCCTTTTATGTATCTAACTTGTTGACCTGGTCTTTCTGTCAAAAAAAATAAAAAATAGGGTTTCAGATCTGGTTACATCATGAGACTTAAGGTCTTGATTATGGCCTCTTGCAAACAAAGACTTGAATACTTTCTGATTATTTAATCAAGAAAGATTCCTGCATGTGGCCTCTTGCAAATAAACTACTCATTCTCTTGTTTCTTAAGAAAAACTTGACAGGTATAAGGAAAGATAAGGTCTGAGGGGTAGAGTGGGAAAATGGCAGGGAAAGGTATTGCCAGTATGGGAATGGTAGCAAGTCCTCAGCTTTCTCCATTGCTTCTTTTCCTGATCATCCTCGCAATCCATTCCCTCCAAATTGTTCATTCCAAATGCATAATCTTCAACATGGGGGACTCAAATTCTGACACAGGAGGCCTTGCTGCTGGTTTTGGATTCTACCTTGGCCCTCCTGCTGGCCGTCAATTCTTCAACAGAACCACTGGTCGTTTCAGCGATGGCCGTCTCTACATTGATTTCCTTTGTAAGTATAAACTTCTTTTTCATTCCATGGGATGGAGTTTGATTTCAAGATCCACAGATCGAGCAGGGGTGAAAGTTACTTGTAGATAATTGTTACATGATGTATAATGGGCTGATCTTCCAAAAGAATTCACGTCACTGAGAATATTTGGCTGCTTGCAAATTGATTGCACGTGTTATTTCATTCCTCAGATTATTCCTAGGACATATATAACTAATTGTGTTTTTTATTTCTAGGTGAAAAGCTAAAGATCAATATTTTGAGCCCTTACTTGGAGTCATCAGGCTCAGATTATACAAATGGAGTGAACTTTGCTTTGGCTGGTGCAGCTACAGATGGCACTGCTATTCCTTTGTCAACTCAAGTACTTCAGTTTCTTCACTTCAAGAATCGTACCCGAGAGCTCCTACCACTAGGTAACAGGTTTCGTATTCTTCATTAAAGATTGCAACTCGGAACAAATAAGTGAGGATAACATAGCAAGAATGGAAGACCATAGAGATGTTATCACTTAAGTTGGGCAAGCCTTTTTGTAGGGTTTCCATAACTTCAGCTTTTATGTTCTTACCATGCTATGCTTGCTTTTGGTACTTTGGAAAGATAAATGCTGATCACACCAAACCCAATAATATTGATTTTAAATCAACCTTAATTTATATTCATTACAAATTAGTTTGAGTTCATGAATAATTTGGAGATAAATCTAATGGTTTAGGTAAAGGATCAATGATCAGCAGTAAGGAGTTCAGCAAGGCTGTATATTCAATTGACATTGGGCAGAATGACATTTCCATTGCTTTCACTGCAAACTTGAGCTATCCCCAAGTCATTGAGAGAATACCAACTATCCTGTCCAGGATAGAGGACTCAGTCAAGGTGCTCTCTATTGATACTTATAGCAATTTAGGTCTATTTTCTCTTCCAAAAGCATATGAAAATAGATACTGGTGATACTTTCATGCTTAAGATTTATATATACTTTGTATTAATAAATGTTGAGAAGTCAAACAAAGTGTGCAGGTTAAGCTCGAAAGTTATTTTTTGTTCTAACTTGGCCCATAAACATGAAAATCATTTGTTTTTCATCCGTGAATTGAATACCAAATTTTTTGATTGAACTGACCACTACATAGATGATATAGAACAAGAGGCTAAAAGCAAAATGAAGAAAGGAAAAAGAAGGAGAAGGAGAATAAGGAGAGGAAATTGGTAGAGACAGGAGCATAAGAGCGCGAAAGAGATGGAGAGAAAATCATAATTAGGAGAATATTTCTATTGAATTCACAGTTTTTGAGAATTATTGAACTCACAGTTGGGCAATTTCATAGAGATTGTCTTCCAAGAAAAAATAAGCTTGCCAAAATAACTGAAGGTAATTTGAAACTTGCTAAAAGAAGATTATTTTTAATTTGTGCAAAAGATGACTTTTGATGCAAGTTTTTTTTAAAGATTTTTTAAAATTTTGAAATAGTTTTATTTTGATGTTTGTATAGGATGTGAAATAAAATTAGTTTTTTATTTTGAAATTATGTAGGGTGTGAAATAAAGTTGGTTTTAATATTAGATTTTATTTGGGATTTGAAATATTATTTATTTAATGCTGAAATTTGTGTATAATGTAATCAATAAAGTTAATTTTCTACTGAAGGTATTTTTATCCCATCCAAGAGGACAACATAGCATAAATATATTTTTGTGTAACATTCAGCTAGAAATGTATAGAAGTCACTATGCGTGAAATGAAGAGTTTGGCTATCTTATCATGTTATAATATGTTAATCAACATGTAAGAATATATAACTTCAAGTTATTTTTGGACCGAAGAAGTAATATCACTCGATTATAATCAAACTAACTGCAACCCATTTCTTTTCATATGGATCTAGATTGCTTAGACATTATGTTACATATGCAGAGTCTGTATGAAAATGGCAGCAGAAAGTTCTGCATATACAATACTGGACCACTGGGCTGTTTGCCTCAGACATTGTCTTTGAGGAAGAAGAATGACAGTAAGCTTGACCCTGTGGGATGCCTTGCAGAATATAATAATGCCGCAAAAGAATTCAATACTGGGTTGAGAACCCTCTACCATCAGATGAGGTCTGATTTTGAAATGGCCACTATTGTTTACACAGATATGTACAAGATCAAGTATGACTTATTTGCAAATCATACCAATTACGGTAAGTTTTTTTTTTGGATAGAATACAGTAAGTTTTTAACTCACAAGAACTTCACATATATTTCTAATAAATTTAATGTCCTAAGATTCGAATGAATATGGACTTTCGTTTTTAATCTAACAGTTGTTTGGTTCTCACTGGTATTTCAATAGTTGTATAGTCTTTGGTCTATCAAATCCATTCTTGACATGCTTTATTTGGTAATGCTAGTTATGCTTAAGCTAACTTTCACCTTTTTTAATAGCTTTTTTGTGCAATTTTGGGTTTCTAGGCTGTTTTCTTTTTTCTTTTTCTTTTTCCTTTTGGTAAAGAAAGGTTAAGCTTAGCCTTGGTTCAAGGTTAACCTTGTTAGCGACCAACCCTCAGTTCTAAGAAAATTTTTAGGTTTGAAAAATGCACCAGCTAGGGTTTTCAGGGCCTATGGCTATGCAACACATAGGCATGCGAAATAATTTGTAGGAGCAAAAAATGGCATGAGAAAAACCATTAACTGTCAGTTATGTTTTCTATAGTTTTTTTATTTCTGCTTCGTATAGCTATTTCGTTGCTTCATATAAGTAATTTTCTACTTCATGTAAGCTTTGTTTGTATATACGAAGCAAAATATCCTATGGGAAATACAAAATGCCTATATAGAGCAAAAAAATTCCTATGCATAGCAAAATTATATTTATGCAAAGTAAAAAAAAAAAAAAAAACTATATGAAGTTGAAACTGCGTATACAAAACAAAAAAACTATTCAAAGCAAAACAAAATCTATAAAATACTAAAAATCCCTATATATTAAGCAAAAAAAGTTTATACAAAATAAAAAATGCTTAGAAAAAAGTAGAAATGACGGTTAACGTTGCTCTTATTTCATTTTTTACCCCAACTGAATTAATTACTAACTCAACTGACTAAATACGATTCAGTCCAACAAAATAGAAAGTATTGAATTAGCTTTAGTGCGTGCGCCTCTAATAAACCTGGCAATAACACGCTCCGTGTAGGTGTCTGCACCAAGTGAGCTACATAGATTTATCTTCTCTATGCGGCTCTATATGAAACAACTTTCTAATAGCTATAGTTTTAAGTCCTTTTTTGTCCTCTCATCTCTCTATATTTTCCATCTTTACCTAGCTCCTCCTACATTTTTGTTTAAACATTCATCCCCCATCTCAACTTCTGTACTAATTATTTATTGTGCGAGCAAATTCAATCTACGTTGTTCTGCTCTTTGATTCTAACAACATGCCATGCAAATCTTCTACAGGATTTGAGAACCCTTTGATGGCATGCTGTGGGCATGGAGGACCTCCTTACAACTACAGGAATGGAATGACGTGCGGTCAACCAACTGCCACAGCTTGCCCTGTTGGATCACGCTACATTAGCTGGGATGGAGTTCATTACACTGAAGCTGCTAATCAAATCATTGCTTCCAAAATTCTGTCTGCAGAATTCTCCGAACCTCCTATTAAGCTGACAAGCCTTTGTGGTCACTGATCTCTCTTCTTCTTTTATCATACAAAACTCTCTATAGATAGGGCTGGTAATGTTATTCAAAAGTTGAAACTCTAGAAATTAACTCGATTTCTGATTTGAATCGAAATCGATTTGAAATAATTTGGAGTCGAGTTTCTAATTGATTGTATGAATTGGATTTCGAGTCAACTCGAAATAACTCAATAATGATTTCGATTTGATTTTATATTGAGTTATTGTATTTTGAGTTAATTTTAAATTGTCTTAAATTAGATTGAAATAAACTCATTGCTTCATTAGTTTATGCTTCAATACCTGTTTGAAGAGTGGGCCAAGGAAGTAAAGGGAGCTATGGTTTGTAGAGATTTAAAAAGTCAATCTAGACTGACAAAACTGTCAAACAAATAACAGAGAATAGGTGTCCCTTATCCTTGAACATCAACCTCTTGATAGATAGGCATAAACATTTCATAAACTCAACTAATCGCGACTAATTAAAGAGGCATTGTGCATCTTTCGAGCATATAAAAGCATCGTCTAATAGAGTTGGGAATGCTCCATCTCCCACTACGCAACTCTGGGAGCATCGAAAACAATTCTCCGACATGAGATCAGTGTTTCTGAAGTGTCATTAGATGGATTCAAATGATGATATGACAGATTTTGTTTGATGAGTTTGATGAAAATTGAGGTGAATCTTTACTTGAAAAAAGGCTCGAACAATTGATAAAGCTGAAATGTCTCGACACTAATTGAGAAGAAACGTATATTGATGCCTTCTTAATATTACAGAGGAAAGAGACGAGGAAGATTAGCACTATAGTTAAAGGGTCATTTGAAGTTGATCGTTATCAGAGAATTACATACAAGTAATGGTCTCTCCAAAAATTTGTGGAGATGACCACACATGTGCACCGTTACAAATAATTGAAGGAGTACTTCGAAACAAGTGTTGCAGGTGGTGATCACGATCCTTGAAGTCTAAAGTGAAGGTAGATGGTAAAAAAGGAAGAATACATTCATATTTTTGGCTTTAAAACTCAATTAGAAAAAACTATGTTGTAGGTGCTTTAAAAGATCACCGAGGGTCGTTTTGGTTGGAGAAAAAAAATTATGAATGTAAATACTTTTGATTTTTTTCAAAATATAAGTATAATGAAAAATAAAATTAATTATTTTAAAAGTTGTGTAGGATATAAAATAAAGTTGATTCTTTATATGCAAATTTCAATAAGTAAAAGATAGATTGATTAAAAATTATATAATTTGAAGCTTTACAATAAAGAGTTTCTAGTCGCCCTTCTTTGGATAGGTTTTACAGGTGTTCATGAATAAGTTTAATCCCATTGATCAAATATTTTCTTTAGTTGTTTTTAATTGCCATTGGGGAAGTTGAAAAAATATTATAGTAGCAATATTTAACTATTATGCTTGTCGAATAGCATTTGTTGTTGCGAAATTATAGGTAGTGATACAGAGGCAAATTAAGAGAGGTAGAGTTTAAAAAAAAATGATAAGTAAAAGCTTTAGGATGAGAAAAATTATTGCATTTAGATGGTGTATCATGCTATCTGTTCGATAATGAATGGGTGGGCACCGAGTCAACGAGATAGTTAATGATGCAAAAAAAATTTCTTTCGTTCAACTCTATATATGTATTTTTTTATTTTATATATTAACTTTTTTAATCAGAATATTTGTATAAAAGAGATGCATATAGAACAAAAAATTTCTTATAAAAAGCAGAGAAATTTTATAAAACAAGACAAGACAAAAAAAATTTATACAAAACAACATATGAAACAGATCCTTATATTCACATGGTCTTCCTATTTCTGCATGTTTTTTTATTAGAAAAGGGGGCCAACTGTTAATTGGTTGCTCTGTGCTATTTTTATTCTTTCGATTTTAGGGATATGTTCATTGGAGTAGCAATTTTTTTTTGTCTGGGAAGGTAAAAATCTGCACTTCAAAGGTCTTTGTAGTGGTACTTCAGTTATCTTTAGCTCAGGTCACATTATCTGTGAATAAATTAAGCCGAAATGATTTCTACAGTTCAGACTTTGACATATTACGAATTATCTATTGACACAGTAGAAAATAAATCACTGTTATGTAAATACAAAATAAAATATAAATCAGAATCAAAAGTAAAAAAGTAATGGCAGATTAACATTGCTAGGCATGCTAGTAATGTGGTGGGCCCTACACAAACGACACTCGCATAATTGTGATAGGACAAAATAGTGAAAAAAATATGTGAAATATCGTGAAAAATATTGTTAATGCATTTGTGATCACGGTGGGGCCTGCTTGCACAATTTGTTATTATTCATTGGTATCGATCATTTTATATGATTAATTTAAATAACGATCTATGAAGATAATAGGAATAAAGGATGAGAGATGGGGTTAATTTGATCTTTTATCCTAAACCTTTTTAGTTTCTGAATGAAACCTATTTTGAAGGACCACACAATAAATATGACTGAACCAAGGATCCATATTAAATTAAAAATTAATGGTAAAGGATTTATGTGAATCAATCTAACAATATGGACCAACATCTAAAGACTCCCTTACCCCATGGACCCAAATGTAATTTACCCTCATGAATCGCTTTCGCACGTGCGGGCTAGTCTACAAAAAATGCAGCCTGCACACGCGCGCAGAAATATTTTTTCCCTTCGCTGAGCTCTTTCGTCTTCTCGGGTGACCGCTGAGGTGAGTCCACAATCAGCTTCCTCGTTCTTGAAATCGTGTTTGACCACGCCGACCTACTCTCTTTAGCTCCGATGATAGCCGTGCTTCAATTTTCTTACTCTCTTGCTCCCCGTCCTCTTCTAATTGTGATCTGTTAACGCATTGTTGTTTTGAGTTTCTTTAGGATTTGTAGGGTTTGCTCGCTGTTCCATGGGTCAGGTTTTGGCATCTCATTCACCTTTCTCAACATTTGGTTCTGTCGCGTTCGGATGATCTTGTGAGCTTCTCGAATTCTGAAAAAATGACGGCATTGTTTTTTTTTTTAATCTTTAATTTCTTTGTTAAGTGCCAAAAAGTTTCATTTATTTATAAGATGGTTGCTGTAGTTTCTTTCATGGTTCTTCAGAGATTGAGACTTTTATTCCCTCAAAGAATCTCTCTTTTGAAAATTATTCTTTAATTGTACCTGCAAGAGATGTGATCTCTTCTTTATTTGTGATAGGTTGGTTGGCTAAAATTTAAGTTATGTAGGAACTTCGTGAAAATATTCCGGAGATATAGAGATGAAAGCAGGATCATGATGGTATTTTCTTTTTTCCACCTGCTTCAACGACAAATGTGCTTCCTTTTAAGAGTATTTACATTGCATTCTGTTCGATAAGGTCAAGGTAGAATGTTTGACGGACAATGAAGGTTCTTCCATTGATGATTCTGGGCTAAATGCTAATCCCGGTGTTGACTCCATCAGCTTGAAACCATGCTCTGTGCCAATTGTAGTGAAGGAGGTAAAATTCTTTGTAATACACACGCACACTCACATTTGTTTGCTCTCTCTTTAACTCAATCATCTATTTGTATTTCCTCTTATTTCTTTGCTAAACTTGGACAAGTGTTATATTCACTTGAAAGTCATCACGAATATCCAAACTCAGTATTTGACTAAGTAATTTTGAAGTAATTTGGTTGCCATTAAATAAAATGTATGCAATGAGTCTATAAATTGTCATATCATCTACTTATGAGCTAGAAATCTTTTCTCACATTATTACTTTGCTAACTATGAGTATTGAAGTTAATGTTGACACTGTCCTAAGCTTTATTTTCATTTGCACTTTCCCTTATCTCCTTCTTTTGTTAAAACCTTCATTTGATATTCAACTTTCTTTTTGCATTAGAGTTAAGAATTGTGCAAGCCTTGCTTTTTCTTATTTTGCGAAGTTATCTATACATTCAACATTCATATTATTATTTCTTCTAGATTTGTGTAGTGTCCATGGCCTGTAATTCATTGATTTTTCTTTGATTCGAGTGCAGGAAAGTGTTCCGAGCTCATCCAATAGCCATTTGAAACTATATCTTATTGGAATGGGTTTTTCATCAATTCTTGTTGACAAAGTGATTGAAGAAAATGGTAGGTTTACACATCGATATGCATAGATTTTATTTTTTCGGTGTACACCTGGATGTGTGAAATTCTTTAATTCAGAGATTTCTCTTTTAAGTAGTATACTTAGCTATTACTGGTCTTTCTAGTGTTGTTTCTTGTACCTTGGGAAATAGATACAATGAGGTTTCCTACTTTCAATGCAGGAGAGGCAGATATGAATGCCTTATTGGAAGCACTTCTTGAATATTCGGTAAGTTTTCCACAAAACGAATTCTTATTCAGAGACAAATCTAGTATAATTTTCTAACAAAACCTAGAAACCTTGATATTTGTTGATCATTTTGAGGAACTATTGCAAGTTTATGTTCTAAGCAAGTCTCCTTACTTCTAACTTATAGGGCCTATTTGGTCTTCATACCATTTTGGTCATGCTAAAGATTAAAATAGTTTATTCATTATAAAAATTTTAAAAGTAATATTAAATTAATTTTTATAACATCTTACACAACTTTCAATATAAAATTATCCATTTTATTTTATATCTTATATCATTTTCAATACACTAATCAACTTTATTTCACATTCTGCATAATTTTTAATATAACTTTATTTCCCATCTTATATTTATATCGAAGCAATACCACAAATTTTATGGCAAGAATAAAATGGTTTTATTACCTAATAGGCCTATAGAATTTATTTTGAATTACAATTTGTGTAAATGCATTGAAGCAATTTAACTTAGGTCAGTTACATTTTTATTATTAGCATACAAATAGAGTGAAATTGACGAATGACTTGTGACATGCCTCTCTATAGTGTTCAGCCTGATGCCAGAGCTTTGTTAAATATTCTTGATCTCAAATTATGTCACATATACAATATCACAAACCTTATAATTGAAGGACATAATGTCACGACCTGAAATCTAACAAATATCTATCAAAGATTAATAATATAATAGCAAAAGCACTTTAAATTCTCAACATTCAAAAATCCCCCAATTTACTTGTCTAGGCTTTGTTGCGCTCCTGAAATCAAAAGTAAATAATAAATATATAGCCAAATACTTCTATTTCAATACATAATATTTTTATATTATTTATTTACAAGTAATCACTATACAGCTCGTGAATAGAACCAAAAATTCAAATAACCACATTGGGCGGCACGAATACATTTCATAGTTTGCAAATCTCACTTGAAAGGAATAGAAAAACTATCATATATAAGTTTGATAGTAAAAATATTCAATTGAATAGCAAACATGCTTATCCGCACTTCTTTTTTTTTCAATCTTAACATAGGGCCATAGGAAAATATAAGTTGTTCAATAATTAAACATCGATTTCTTTACATATGTGTTCTATAGAAAGCTATTAAAACCAACAGCATGCTGTCCATATAGTTTAGAACATGAAAATTAAGCAAAACCAATGATTTCATAAGCAAGATGAAGAAATCCTCTTACTTGATGAGTTACAAATAGAACTAAGCTTTCTCCAAATTTCCCTTCTAAAACCCTAATTTTTTCTTCCTTTCTTTCTGTTTCTCTCATTTTCCTTCCTTTGTTTCTCTGTTTTCTGGCTTTTGTTCTCCGACAACCCTATATATATATTTACACATAGGATTATATATAATATATAAGTTAGCTTAATAGTTAAGCTAATCTAGCCATGCACCTGCACAGCAACCGACATATGGATGGCAATAATTAGTTGGTGAAATTATAGTTTAGTCCACTTTCTCCACCTTTGTATATAGGTCCTAAATCATTCATTTTAGGCCCTTTTTAATCTAATTTAATTTCATATCACTAATAAACCTTTCTATTAATCTAAATTCATATCCAAAAGATTCTTAAATAGTTTTATTATATTGAGGTGGATTTACAATTCATTTCCTTCAAATCTTTTTTACTTCTAATTCAAGCTAACCTTGTGTTTAGCTCACAGTTCTCATAAATAGTTTTTTTATGAGGACACAATGTACTGTTGATTGTATTTAAATTACTTTTATTTCAAATTATTATCATTTATAAGATTTATGTATATTAGGGCTTGGTTATGATACATAAAGCATCAATAGGTATTTTAATGTGAATTAAAATTGATTCAATTAAAAATTCCATAGAAAGTAATCATGCAAAAACAACATATTAGGAAAATAATTCTCCATTTATTTTTGTTTGACAGGGTTGATTGGTGATATGCAATCCAAATTATGCCTTTTGATGGTAAATTCTCACATTAAATAATTAGGTAAATAAAGGAGAGTAATGGAAGAGGAAGACGTGTCTCTAGTTCTTGATAAGAACTTGTCAACTAACCTTTTTAGTGTTAGAAATCGCTAACGTTCACATTTTAGTCTTAATGAGTCACCCTTCAAGGAGTCTCTCTATCAATTTAGATTTTTTCAAGCTCGCTGTTTAGATGGTTTATTTAGTTCAATTTTGATATGATCAATAAAAATGGTTGAGCTTAACTGATACTTGTCTAATTGCTTCAATGCTTAAGGCTCATCAAAAATCAAGTCCAACTTTAGAGTTTCGATTTGATTATTCAAGCTTGAATAAAGAAGACAGTTTGCCATCTGAATTTAAATCAGATGACAATCAGATTAAGAAGGTGATCATTTTATTTCATTTGTTTTCTCTGCTTACTCTTGATTAGCTTTTGATTACTTTCTTTTTAGTTTTTAAAAATATTGATAACGCTTAGAGTTCAACAATTTGCTAGTGCATTCTAATGATGCATCTTTCAATAGTATTGTATTCACTTCAGTTTGTTATGTTCAAAACTCGAAGCTTGCTCTCATTTTACACGATTTGTTTTTTTTATGACATGTAGTCAACTCACTAGAAATGAAGTCAATTCTTGTTTTATATGTATAAAAATTTTATTTATGCTCAATGTTTTTTATAAACATATTGCTTATATACATACATTAAGGAAAGTTTATTTTGAAGATATTACATTGAACATTCACTTGCGTATGATACATATTTAAACCAGGGAATAGGTTTGATAGTTAAGCTCAGTTCAACTTGATAATAGACTTGGGATCACTTTTATTTTAATATACTCAAGTCAAACTTTACTTGAACTGTTGACGGAGAGAAGATGGGAGCTCCGAGAATCAGCGGCACGCAACGTATTTAGCCCAGGGGTTTGGTCATTGAGAGGCAGAATAATCATCCAGAATAACACAGGGATTTAAGGTGGTTCAGAGAGGAATTTTCCTACGTCCATCGGGGCATCAAGGAGTGAGATTTCACTAAAAACAAAGGGGTTTGCTCAAAAGACCAATACCGGATGGATTACAAACATCATCCCCGAGGTTTCTCAGGGAGTTCTCTGTAGCTTCTGTTACATGTATTTCTTCTACCCTCTGGTGTGTCTCACCTAGAGGTATTTATAGGTGGGTTGTAGTGGAGTTCAACGATTTTTCTGGTAGAAGACGCTGAATATTTTTGTCCCACCACTGTCAGCCTCCAGAGAAACCGCCAGGAGTGGTTGGAGCACGCAGCTTCTTGGTCTTCGCGACTCATGAGAATCCGTAGTGGCTGGAGCATGCGGCTTCTTGATCTTCGCGACCCGTGGGGACCTTTATTCGGTGGAAGCTATGCTGACGCGACGCTCTGATAGCGACAACCGGTGCTGGGGAAGTATCATATCCGATGTTATGGGAATGCTGTTTAAGCATCGTTCCCGATGTTGCGGGGATGTTGTAGCTATTAGCGTCGTTATTGATGTTACTGTAGATGCGGATGCCCCAAAACATTGTGTGCGAGGTTAGAGATCTGCAAAAGAGACTCGATCAGTTAAATATCGCGAACGATGAACGGAACATCATGCACGATGATATGTAAAGTGAGCCTTCAAATGCCACATGTACAGCTGAGATTGAACACTGAATCTAGGTGTTAACACGAACTTAAAAAGTTTAAGTTTGTGTTGAGGCCAGATCTTTTGAACTCGACTTGTTAACAAACTTATAGCCACCTCTTGATTTTGTATCATTCTTGTTATTTGTCTTATTATGGTGCTCTATTCTAATAAGAAACGTGACTTCTACTTCACACGTGTTTCTTCCCCTAGATTCCAATTGGTGATTTAATTCTCTGTATTCTATCCCAATAGTCTTTTTTGCTATGCTTTTTTTCGGTGATGCTATAAAATATTCCATAACATCCTATTGATCTTCTCTGAAACCTCTTGATACTATGAAAGTTTGGGTTATTCAAAATTTTTTTATGTGATCTCAGATTCCTTGTTTCCATCATTTCCTGCGGTCCTTACTTCTTAAACATGACATCTGTGGCAAACCTCTTTTGTAATATGTGTAAGCTATCCACAAACTGCAAGGGCAAAAAACTTGTTTGTGTTCTACGGATGTATTCATGAACAATTTTTACAGAAGTCAAACTTGTTTTACTCTACCAATATACAATTCTAACGAATGAATTAATGGCAATCTGGAGGGTATAGGCAATATTTGTTGTAGGTGGTAAGTGCCTTATTGTAGATTTTGTAGAAATTGTATTTATTGTTTCATTATTGTTGTTAATTGTTAATTTTTTAGTGTTGGTGAATTTTGTATGCTTTGTATCTTCATTTCATATTATGCAAATTTTTCTCCTTTCCATTTTATTATTTTAAGCTCTTGCGTTTCTAATAGGAACGTGATGAACCTTCATATGTTCATACGGAGAAGAAACTTATTTATTAATGATGGAATTCACGGAGGAAGAAATAGATTTGGCTATATCTCGCCTTGGTATGCAATGCTATCCTATGCACTCTCGGTTCAATTTCCCGTTTAAGCTTTGTAGGCTTTGCAATGTATAGTTTCAAATTTCTATCAAGTCAGTAATAAAGTTCATATAAGATGCTTCAAATATTTTTTCCATGTGAATTTTGTCATCAATCTTTGTAGTTCTAGTTTTAGCTATATTTATAATGTCAAAACATTTATCTAGGTTTATAACCTCTGTAGCTCCTTAAAAAATGCTAGTTGTAGCGTTAGTGCTGATGAATGTAGGCCATTTATTAACTGGGTGTGTATTGAGGTTGTAATTTGAGTTATAGGTGGTCATCGGCTATATAGAGGATAATGTGTAGGGTAAATTACTGATAGGTATTTACAGTTTACCCATAATTATAGTTTGGTCCATATTTTTCGAAATCCTTCGCTTTGGTCCCTAATGTTGTTTGAATCTTTCATTTAAGTGGTTATGCCCCCAAAATTTAAAATAAGGTCCTCAAAGCAAAGAAAAATAAGAATCCAGGGGTGTTAAAATTATTTGAAACACGAAATTGGATCAGAACTGATTTGGTTTTTGAGTAAACTCGAAATTGGTTTGAAATTTTTGAATTGAATCATAAGCTAGGGACTTTGGCTTGAAGCTCCTTTCGAGCTGATTTCGAGTTGGCATTGGCTCACTTGAAACATGATTCGATTTTGCTCAAAATTATATGTATTACTTATATAATTTTTATATTATATATATATATATATGAAATGACTTTTCCTATAACTTAGCTCAATGTTCTAGTAGTTTAGTGGAAGAGTTTTAAAGATTATTCTCTTTAAGGTATAGGGATCAAATCTCCTTAGATATATAATATTCTTACTTTTTTTTATAATTATGAATTGATTTGAAGCGGCTCTTTTGGACTGATTTTGAGTTGAGCTCAAAATTTTCAACTTCAAGTTGCCTTCGACTCACTTGAGATTGCTTTAACAATAGCCCTATAGGGATTCAATAGGTCCATACAGTTTAAGTGATCTAAGTGATGGATTTCAAAAGATATAGACCAAAATGTAATTATTAGTAAATTGTAGTGATCTATTAGTAATTTACTTTAATGTGTGTTATAAGCCTCTACTAAGGGTATCCAAGCTTCACTAATTAGGTTTTTGTTGAGATGGATGTGCCATAAGATTTTAAAAGATAAACTATGATATTTATTGGGTATTTAAGTAGAAAGGCATCCATGAAATCTTTTTGGTGTAGTTAAGATGCAGATGCCAAGATAGATAATTGGTCGCACAGAGTGGATCACATTGAAAATACTTGTATCACAAAGAGGCTGTTTGTGACAATTATAGTGGACATGACGAGGTAGAGGCAATGGTTTTGTTTATGTTCATCCTACAAAGGCTTCTTTATATGAATATGTGGTGATTTAAAGAGAAATGGGTAAGTCCAAACTAAAATAACTTCTGCTCTGGTCATACACATGTTCTCTTAAATCACTTGTGCAATGTTTCGTGTAGAGCTAAATGAAAAGGTGAAGTTTCTGCAACCTACCCAACTAGTTCAGAATTAAGATATTATTATTATTATTGTTGTAGTTGTTGTTGGAGACTATTAGATTAGACGGCTTAGGCATGCTTGATAGAGACCAAAATATACATTATAGATGCAAAGAGCTAACATTATCGTGGAAGGAGAAGAAATTCAAACAAAAAAAATGCATAAGGCTTAATATCCAAACTAATTGGGATTATCTATATAGATATCTCTACGTCATTCTACTTTATTTAAAGCAACATGCTTTATTAGCACAATGAGTTGAAATCCCATATCTCAAAGTCATTTTTAGTCTTCAAAATGATTCTGATGCTCCACCCATTTTTTATAAATCCCATATCTAATGAAGGAGGTATCCTGATGTATCTGTATCCTATTTTTTTAAAATTTATCGTATCGTCGTATCCATATTGTATCGTATACATATCATCGTATCGTACTTGTGTTTCATAGGCTGGTCCAAATTAATCAAGAAAGAGATTCTCATTGTGGTCATCGGCGACCTCTCCCACTATCACCGATAGTTACCTACTGCTGCCTTTGCTCTAACCGGCTTGGAGTGCCAAGGAGTGGATTGCCACCTTCTTGTACCACTACCACTGTTGTTGTTGACATTCTCGTTCGTTGTGTGGAGCTTCTTTAGATCAATATGATGTCCATTTAAATCGATTGTGTGTGACGTCAATCTTTTTTCGGAAGTTAGCTACTGATCTCTTCACGGATTGCCAAATCCCCCCTCCCCCTTGATTTCTTCATTTTATCATCCTACATGATCTTGTCTCTGTATGCATTTGCATGTCTCTTTTCATCCTATGATACTTGTTTGTTTCTCGCACCATTGTTTGAGATATGTCTTTCCTTTTTATAGAGTGTGGATGATGTTGGGAGTATGATTCATGTTTGGATTAATAAATGTATGTGTTAGATTCAATCTTAATATAATTTATTGTTGGTATGGTCTAATACTTTAGGGTTTTATGCTTTAGTGGCTCTGTCTTGTGAAAGCCCCTTGAATCCTTGCTTAATTTATGACCTGAATTATATGGATCCTATGTTGATCATTGATTTGGAGACCTACAAGTGTTAGTGCTTAATTTTAATTTTAATCAATGTGTGAAGCTCTCTTTACATGACATTTCTAACTTAATTCATGCATCTAGTACCCAATTTGCACTTAATTAGGCATTAGGGGTCTTGTTAATTTATTATAACATATCGAGATCTAAATGTAAAGATATTATCTGCTTTAGATTTAGTAAAACTGCATAACTTGAATGCTTCCTAGGAGGTCACCCATCCCAGTATTACTCCAGCTTAAGTACGCTTAACTACGGAATTTTTCATTATTAGCTTCACGGTTTTGCCCCAAAAGGCGCATTTATCATTTGAGATTACATTATCAATTTATACAGCTTAGGATCTCCCTTTCTTTTCGATGTGGGATAATTCATTTTTGTGCCCTTCTCACCGCTCATTTTTTGGTCTAGAAGCCGGCCAGGAGCTGTACTTTACCTCAGTGATTTCTTTCTCTTAGGATATCACCCGGCAATCACTCTCCGCCCTCTTTGATGATAGGCGTCACATTTATAGCTCCGAGAAGATATGATAAAATGATGATGTACAATATCTCTGTTAATGCCGTTCCTTTTGAGTGGCTAAAGAAATATTTGAAAAGAACTGTCTGATTGTTATTATTATTTGTATTATTTTTTGTAGTATAGTAGATTTGCAATATCTGATATTAGAGTTTATCATTAATAAAAATTATATATGTGGGGGCTACGCGGGCGGCGCCCGTGGGCGCTGCCCCAAGTTGGCAGCATTGGCGGCAGCGCCATTGCTGCCGGCTATATTTAAAAAAAAAATTAATTTAATTTGTAAAATGTATGTTTTGAAGCCTCAGTAATTACGAAGAATAATTTTTGTTGTAAGTTAAAATATTTATAAGAACTATAATTATTTTTTTAAATATTTTTGTTAATATTAATAATATTTTTTATAATTTTATGCTAATTTTTTCAGAAATATTATAAAATATAAATTATTTTTTTATAAAATACATAAAAAATATATTTTTTTAAAGTAATTTACTCGATTGATCCGACCCAAATATATGGATCCGGATCGGAACCAACCTAAATTAACTAATTTCGGACCGGATCCGGAACCGATTGGAACCTGACCGGTACCGGAACCAGTCCGGTCCGGTTCAGTAACCACCCCTAAGTAGGCCTGCCAATGTATCAGATCATGACTCGATCTGATCCGATCCGAATTTCGATCTAATTAACTTCTCAAATGAAGTTTTTTTGACCCATCAATTTGTCCCATTTACTAGAATGAATAAGTTTATTTTAAATATATAGTAATATCCTTGCTCTTATTGTTAATTTTTTCAATCATTCACATTACCTTTTTTTCATCAACTTCCCAAGTTTGTCATCATGAACATCATAATATTTTCAATAACAAATCAGAAAAACAAGGGCCAGTTGGGGTTGATCTATCAAATATTTAATAAGGCTAAGGGTTAGGGTAAAAATTTTTTTTAAATGACATCAGTAATTAACTAATTAATAAATGAAAAATTCAAATGCGGAGGGCATCCCCGAATAATCACTACCGGAAGTAAGGTTCTTACAACAGAGGTCCGACTCTATTCACCGAGGCCATCTGAGGTCCGACTCTAGTTCCAATTGTTCTCCTCTTAATTTTTTATTTTATTTGTCTTTTATCATATTGTAACAATTATCCCTTTATCTCAGAATCACATCCTGTATTGCAAATCACTGAATTTGGCATCACAGTTTTCTCCTAGACAGTCGAGTTCAATGTAAAAACTCTTCTCTATCCACTTTTCTTGATTTACACAACTTTGGTATTTCAGTATTCCTCATTCGTCTACTTTATGTAATGGTAATATTTCATCAGCACTGTTGAAACTCTCTTCCAAACACGATGTCACCATCCCATGATGTTTATATTAGAGCTCTTTTGCAATGTGTTTCATGGTGTTTACTTGTCTCCCTTCAGAGTGTTAACATGCCTTAGTCATTGCAACTATCATGTCATCACCTCCTCAACCAATTGCGACCGCAATTGAAGCGTTTGAAATGGCTTGCACTACTCGTTGTGCTAGTTATCTTACTATCCAATACAAGTAGTAGCTTCTTACTAATTCTTAAGATGTGCATGGACCGACAGTAATCTCAGCAATCTGTGATCCTCCCTCATCATCGTTGACACCTTAGGTTAAAAATAAAAACACTCTCCCTCAGTTGAAAGGAGGATGGCATTCCCATTTTTCAGAGTTGCTATTTAAGCCTTTTTTGCTATACTTTTTGAGAGATTTTCTTAATTGTTCTTAGCAAATCCCATTGTCAGCAAAATCACTTCTCATCATTTCCTGTGGATGTAAGAGGATCTTTCTGTATTATATAAAAGGATAATTTCACTTAGGCCTCTGAGGTTTACTCAATTTGCCAAACAGTTTCATAATTTTGAAAACTGTCAGACAGGTCCCCAAAACTTACTGTTTAGGTCATTGTGATCCTTAATATTTATAAAAAACTTCCAATAAGGTCCAATTAAACATTCCGTTAAATCAAAATTTTAATTAAGAAATCATAAATTTTTTAATGTGAAATTACAATTGTACCCCAGCTGGTCCTCGCACGCGCAGACGCCCTACGCGAGCGTCCGCGCACAAGCGGGCGGGCAGCCTGCTCGCGGACGCCGGCGCGGTGAGCAGCTCGAGATCGGAAATATGGAAGGGTAAAAAAAAGGTATTTTTGTAATTTTAATAGCATTTAACGGATACCATCACAGAAAGACCATAATGACCTATACAGTAAGTTTTGGGGACCTGTCTAACATGTTTTCAAAATTGTGGACCTGCGTGTCAGTCGAGTAAACCTCAGGAGCTTAAGTGAAATTACCCCTTATATAAATCTTAATGTTCTTTATAATTTCTCTTATAATTGCCTCAAGCAAAAAATCTCTATTACCTGATAAAATCTCTTTTCTCAACTCAACTAATGAACACAGAAGGAAGAAAGTACAAAGATTTTTCTTCAAATTATGTAAACCTTCACATTTTTCTAGCTTGGTTACTTCTATTTTATTTTTACAAACCTTGCTACGATCCGTGATTTTTCTCACGAAAGATTCACCGTTGATCTTTCTCAAACAAAATCCTTAATTGATTTGAACAATTTTATGAAATTGCCATACATTGTACTAAGAATTCAACTTATTTACCTTAATTTTCTTTCATTATCACACTAACTTGTGTGATGACATCGTATCATAAAAGACGCATACAAGCGATATTCTTTTAGCTTAATGGGAAAGAAATTTATCTGGATATTAAAGAATCTCAAATTTAAATCACATTGTCATCCCAATTCTCAAATGGAATAAAAAAAAATTGTGGTATTTAGGCATATAAAAAAAGAGGAAAGATACAAACATAAATTTAGTTAAAGATTGAATAAGCTAAGTCAACAGGCAACAACAAACAGAAAATTTTACAGAAAAAATTCAAAATTACGGAAAGATGAGGGAAGAGCTTGTCATTTCAGCAAACTTGATTATTTAATATATCTATTTACAAATGTACAAATAATTAAGAATTTTCATCGAAGTAGATTCAAAATTGAATCAATACCCTTATCAAAAAAAAAAAAAAGAAGAATCAATACCATTTCAAAAAGTTTTGACTTCATTTTGAATCAAGTGAAGTTTAAATGATTATAAAACGAAGTTGAAAAATGATTGCCAGCCTGAAGCAAACTGGAGTAGATTGAGAGATTCAAATCTGCACACGAAGTAAACTCTCATGCTTCCATACAGAAAAAATCCAGTCAATATTTTCACTCGAGCCCTTCAGAAGCATTCAGTAACACAGTTGAATCTCAGCAGAACTGGAAGCTTAATCTTATTCAAAATCTGGAGCATACATAACTTAAAGCACATTCCTGCAATCTAAGAACATAAAACACCATTTTCCAGAGTCTGAAATCGTCAAAACTCAGTCCTGCTTCATTATCATCTGAAACATACTTCCCTGATCCTCTTCCACGAGCTCTCTCAGCATGTTGTCGTCAACGACATCGACTTTTCGACACGAGTTATTCTCGATGTATTCTCCAATCAAAATCATTTTCGACAGCCATGCTTTCCATTCATTGCTCTGGTACTTCTCCTGCTCCCATGTCCCCGAAGCCAGCAATTTATACACATAAACCTCCCTCTCCTGACCAGGTCGAAAAGCTCGAGCAATAGCTTGCCTTGTTTTTGAGTGGTTCCACTCCGAATCCAACAAAACAACCCGTGAAGCTGCCGTCAAGCTTATGCCTTCAGCACAAGCTGATGTCGATGCAAATAACACCCTGCACTTGTTCTCAACATCTCCATTGAACTTGTCCATGATTTTCGCTCTAATGGAGAGCTCTTGATCACCTTGGAGCACTAGTACTTCTTCTCCCTTGTGCCATCCCATGTACTTCTCAAAGAATCTAACAAGCAAGTTTATTGGAGGAATGTTATGGGAAAAGATGAGAACTTTCTCCTTCTTGAGGGTTGACTTATGAACAATGTCAAACACAAATTTGACCTTTGAACCGCTCTTGAAATTATCCTTATATTTCTCAATATTTTCAAGCTCGCCATCATTGAAGTAGTCATCAGCATGGGCCATTGTCTTTATCAGCCATGGATGGATTGAACCAACGGTGATGAGCAGCTCAAGTTCGATGGGATATCTTCGTGTGTGTTGTAGGCAGCTCTGCAGGCGAACCAAGACTTCATGCTGGATTTCTGTGGGAAGTAACACTATTGTGTAAATGTGCAGTCCAGGGAGATTGAGTGAATTGTCATTTTCATAAATGTCGATAAACCCCTTGGTGATCTTATTTAGCACATCGAAACCTTGCTTCCTGTCATCTTCCATGCTTGATTCAATTTTTTCACCAATTCTCTGCACAAAAAGTTTCCTTGCAATTCTCTCCTTCTTGGTACTTCTCTTCTCGGACTTTTTATAATAGCTTAGCTTGTTGCGTTTAACTACCATCAAGACATCTTCTGCAAAGCTCGGTCGAGCCAAACAAAGAGTATTGAAATACTCCTCGAAGTTGTTTTGAAAAAGAGTACCAGAAAGAAGTATTCTAGATTTGGTTTTCACTGCCATTAAGAGCTTTCTTAGCTTTGAAATTGTGCTTCTTGGATTATGACCTTCATCTAAAACCAAGAGCCCGGGACTCTCCTGCAACACTTTTGCCATGAACTTCTTGTGCTCATCTTTTGAATCTTTCTGCATCAAAGAAAAAGACGAGTAACTCATCAGAAGTACACTTGGTTCCTTATGCCATTGCTGTAACTTTGATATGCAGTCAAATGCGTGTCGCATTTTCCGGTTTGGCTTTCGATGATCTGTGGAAGAGATCCTTATTTTGCAATTCCAAGTGGTCTTTTTGAAGCTTTGAATAGGGTAAATTATATGTAAAGGAAACTGAACGCCCCACTTCTCAAACTCCTTGCGCCAGACATAAACTGTTATCTTAGGAGCAAGTATCAAAGGACGACTCCGAGGAAAAAGTCGAAGAAAGCTGACAATGAATGAGATCAAGAGCAAAGTTTTCCCAGAGCCAGGAGAATGTGAAATAACACAGCCGCCTGTGTCATCGGAATGAACTTCCATCTCTTGAGGTTTCAAAGATCCAGCAATATTCCTCCATATAAATTCATATGCTTTTTTCTGGTGATTGTATAATTTCAGTTTAAGCTCAGGTATCAGACCCCATACATTGCCATCTCCTACTAATGAAATGATATCCGAGCGTGAAATAGCATCACCCAAAAAACTTGAGTCCTGGTAATAAGAACCTATGTTCCGGAATTCCTCTTTTCCGAAGTTCTCCCTGCTCGAGTTCCAGCAATCACTCATCATCTGCATTAGATGACCACAAAAGTTGTCATTTGTGGAGCATAAAAAGAAGTATTTTTCAGTGGGAGTTTTATTTTTGGTTGGCTTCGACATAGAACTTACAAATTGTGGCAAAACATCCCTTATTTCGGTTTGTACAAAATCACACAACTGACAAATTATTCCGATTTGCTCATCCAGCTTGAATTCATGGTTGCATTGTTGCTTAACATCATCACTAGAATTAGGATCAATATCACTCGAAGGATCAAGGTCCAGCTCCTACAAGACATGATATAAACAGCTCGAAACTAAAAACATCACAAAGTATACCTTCTGTTTCAATAAAAATATAGACAATAATTTTTTTGATAGTTCAGAAAATGAACTTTTTGATCTACTAACTGCGATGAAGAAAGAGAATTTTAAAGAAGGCAATATTCTCTATTCAATACAATATCGTCTGAAAATTTAAAAGTGATGGGATGTTTTAAATAGATTGCTGTTTTAAAAACTTATTAAACAAAAAAATACTAAAATCATAAAATAAAAATACCGTGAAAACTGTTGAACCTTCAAAAGTTATCATAACAAAGGAAACAAATAAACTATCTAAATACTGAAATAGGAATAATTATTTTACTATCATTCATTCACATTATAATCTCCATCAGTATGCTAAGATGACAGGTGGAAAAGAATAACTAAAATGAAATAGATTATGAAGTATGAGCATAGCTCTAATGATAATGAGAGAAGACTGAACCTGCTTTTGTTCAAGAAGGGAAAGGGCATTGATCGTATGCTCCATTTCAGTCCAAAGATCTTCATGTTCTTCGACTTCAGAGTGATCCACAGGAGATGGGGACCATTTAAACTCTTCTAGTTCCTCCGGTGTTATCTTTGCTGATTGAAAGCCTGCCTGAAGCTCAGTTTCCATTTCAGCCTCTATATTTCCTATGCATTGTTGTATCAGTTTCTCACACTCTACTGCACTCAACAGTATTTTCTTTTTGCGATAAAAGTTTCTCTTAGCGTGCATAGCACCACTTTGCGAAGTCGATCCATCTCTAATCCTTGGCCTTCCTCTACCTCTCTTTGTTTTACCTAAAGCATGCTCCTTCAAGTTACCTGAGAAATTACTCGGATGAACCTCGCAGACTTCTTCTACATCCAGGCTAATTAGAAGTTGTGATTCAATATCTTTCACTTTTTCATGCAACATGTTCCTTCTACCTGACTCTGAAGTTGGAGAGTACTCGTCATCGGAGTTCCTCTCAACAAGACAAAGGTTCAGGTTATCCAAAAAATGTTCTTCCTCTTCCAAAAAAATCGATAGTTGATTTTCCTGTTCTGCTATACTGATAACCTGGTCCATGTTCTTAGATGAGTTACGATTGAAGTTTGGTGAAGCATAGCTGGTGAAACGATCGGGTTGAATTCTTTGACGCTTGGATCGTCGCAGACTCTTGCAATCATACAACACTTCCACCTCTGACTCGCTATCAACCTCCAAAGGTTTTTTGATGTTCAGTTCACTGTCAACCTCCAAAGGTGCTTCTGTTCCCATACCGATAGCAAGAACTAATGGGGCGAGAGTTTGGATTACTGGTCGTAATTGTTCATTAAATCTACGAAATTGTATGACCTTTATGCCCTCCATTGTATTTGAAAATGATGTGTTACTATCATTAATTTGATAAACTATACTATCATGTAATAATTTGATGTGAAAACTAATTCTCTTTAGTATAGACAGGACTACTAGCCATGAAACTTCAGAGGAAACTATTCCACTTAGAAATTTACTTCTACTTGATGAAATGCTGTCATCTGAGAAGCTCCATTTGTGGAATTCGGTCCCACATGGTTCACCACTGAGCCTTTGAAGTATTGCAATCCGGTCAATTGTGACTATTTCAGCCCTTTCAAATACTATGTTCTTTCCTGTTGCACTCAGCGCCCGTTCTTTATAGATTATGACGGAAAATAAGCAAGAGCATCGACTATTATGAATGCCGCTCTTCTTCGATATTATTTTCGCATCGTACCACAATGGAAACTGCAAGTTAGTCAAACAATCAGATTTGCTCCACATCTTGTAAATTCAACTATAACAATAAAGGCAATCAGAAGTGCATTCTTCACTCAACCAAATGAAGTGTTAACATGACAGTCAAAACTAACTTACATGCAGTTGTGATTCTTCATTTGATTTTTCCAAATTGTGACGGGTTGAAAGAACACAAACATCAACACCAACTTTTAGCAGATTAGAGCAATCATAAGCATTTGCTTTTCTAGATCTTAGCCGGATATAATCGCCACAAATCTCCTTCTCTATGGTAGACGTGTCCTGGCCAATTTGAATGAAAATTTTCCCATTTATGATGCTTAATGTATCCGTCTCATGCCATGATCCACGACAAAAAGCTTCAAATGCTGCAATACATGATGCTCCACTAGATAAATCATTCATTAGAAATTTACAAAAGTATAGCTAGCACATACGTGCAACTTTTTTTCTAAACAAAAACATTATGGGGCTTTTGGCTCGATGTTATTTAGATTTTGATATTTTTTAAATGTCAATTATTATCTAGATGTCTATGTTACATATAAGTTGTTTGCAGAATTCAATGTGATTATACCACAAGATGGTAATAGAAAATCAGTCCAACCTCACCTCTCTCTAATACAATAAAGTTTGAGTGACATTTAGATGTCATATTAAGCTGGCAACATGTAAATCTATATAATGTTATCTAAATATGTCATCAAACTAAACAATCAATTTTTCCAGTGCATAACATCACAATAACATTGGACCAAATGTAGAAGCTGAGTTTTATGCTAGTGAATTAATTACTTACGAGTGGAATTAATGGGGTGTTTTCTGCTTTCCTGCATCTCATTCCACAGTCAGAGATGAATTTTACCATTCAGAAGCAGTAGTTCAATGTCGTAAGCCAAACACCTGTCAAATGTAGCAAAACTCATCTTTCATGCAGCATTAAACTTATATGATTAACAAAAAAGGATTCCTGAGGTGATGCCATATCTGCATAAAATTCGTAATATGCAGTTATACAGCATTATATGAAAGAACGTGGAATCACGAATAACACCCAATTAAAACACTGGAAATCAATTAAAATGTAACTTGCTGTGGAGATATAAGTAAACTCTCCCTCATGAATTGAATTGGGTTCTTAAATTAGGAGTATTCGAAGGAAGTCTGCAATCAAATGCGCAGAAATTATAAGCCAATTAGATGCTATACTGCAGGAAGCAAAAATACTAAAAGATACAAAACTAATTTTCAAGCTCTGCTAAAAGCAGAATAGAACCAGCATCAGACCGTAACGGCAAGGGCTCGGCTTACATGGATCCGGGGTTCAGGTGAGGAAGATCATGGAATAGATCGCCGGCAGCGGTGGGATCCGGCGGCTTCCGGCCGGAGGATCGCCGGCCGAAAGCGGGAGAGCGGAGGGAGGAGTGGGACGCCGGAAAAGGGGGAACAGCAACAGAAGGATGGGGGATTTTCCGCTTTATGATTGCCCATCTTTCCCCTGGAGAAGAGATTCTCGGGCGACGATCTGAGTGGACCCCACTGCTATGTTTTACGGGCTTGAATGAGCATGGGTGACGATAGCTTATGCTCACTGCGGTGAAAGAGATTCTCGTTCTGACTAGATGACGACGGGAAAGTATCTACAGTGGAGCACGTGAGCAGAGCAAGTCAGTTATTTTCTAGGAGAAATACAATGAGCCCAAATAATAAGAATTACATATATGGATTAATTGTGAATGGTGAAAAGTTTTTGGACTAATTTATAAATTTTGAAAAAAAAAATGTAAAATTAATGATGAAAAATTTCATAATTATGCTTAAGTTGGAGTAGTATTAAGACAGATGATCACCTGAAAAGTATTCAAATTATACAATTTTCTAAAGCCAAAGCGACAATATATCTATATTTTGGCTCACAAAATGTTTTATTTCGTAAAGTCAAAGCGACGATATGTCAATATTTTGGATCACAGAATATTACAGATTAAGCGTACTTATTAGAATTTTTCTTCATCTCTATTTGGGTAATTTGGAATGCCCACAATGCTATTCTTGCAGGACGACCTCCCAGGAGGCCTGATGACATCTTTGAATATGCTAAAATCTATTCGGAGGAGTATAAAAGCACTAACAAGAATCAAATTGAAGTAAAGGTCACCATAAGATCCCCCCGCCCCCTGGGTCTGGCATTATTGTTCGAACTACTTGGGTCAACCAATCGTGGATTTAGCTGTAAATCTCAAAGGAGCTTTAGATCTTCTTTCAACAGAAGGATTAGCGGCCAAGCAAGCTATCCAATTGGCGAGAGAGCTAGCACTATAAGACATCATCCTCGAAGGAGACTCCATTCAAATCATTTAAGATCACTCAATGCGGTAAAGATTCCTTTACGATTGGCTTATGCATCGAGTATTACAAAGAATAACTTCTGGCCTTTAATACCTACGAAATCTCCCACACCAGAAGAGAGTTTGCATTGTCAATTGAAAATTCTATGTATTGGAGCGAGGGGTTCCCTGATTTTATTATAATGGCTATCTGTGATGTAAAATCTCGTGATCATACTGTAGAGATATTGTTCGCTTTGACTTTAGGAAAACTGCGTGACTTGAGCACTTTCCAGGAGGTCACTCATCCTAGTGCTACTCCAGCCCAAGCACGCTTAACTACGATGTTTTTCATCATTAGCCTCACGGTTTTGCCCCCAAAAACACATCTACTATTTGAGATTACGTTATTTACTTATACAGCTCAGGATCTCCCTCTCTTTTTGATGTGAGACGATTCATTCTTGTGCCCCTTTCACCACTCATTATTTGGCCTAGAAACCTATTAGGAGCCGCACTTTGTCTCAGTGATTCCTTTCTCTTAGGACATCACCTGGCGATCACTCCCCGCCCTCTTCGACCACTAGCATCGTAGGCCAACCAGCTTCTGCCTGGTTCGTCCTCAAACCACATCGTACTGTGGGAGGTTGGCTCTGATACCATATTGTAACATCTCGTGATCCCATTATAGAGGTATTGTTCGCTTTTACTTTAGAAAAACTGTGTGACTTAAGTGCTTCTCAGGAGGTCATCCATTCCACTGCTACTTCAGCCCAAGCACACTTAACTACGGTTTTTTCATCATTAGCCTCACGGTTTTATCCCAAGAAGCGTCTCTAACATTTGAGATCACGTTATCTACTTATACGGCTCAGGATCTCCCTCCTTTTTTATGTGAGATGATTCATTTCTGTGCCTCTTTCACCACTCATTATTCGGGCTAGAAGCCTGCTAGGAGCTGCACTTTGCCTCAGTGATTCCTTTCTCTTAGGACATCAACCGGCGATTACTCCCCGCCCGCTTCGGCCACGGGTGTCATAGGCCCACCAGCTTCCGCCTGGTTCGTTCTCGAACCACATAGTACTACGGGACGTCGGCTCTGATACCATATTGTAACATTCTGTGATCTCATTGTAGAGGTATTGTCCTCTTTGGCTTTAGAAAAATTGCGTAACTTTAGCACTTTCCAAAAGGTCACCCATCCCAGTGCTACTACAGCCCAAGTACACTTAACTATGAAATTTTCCATCATTAGCCTAACAGTTTTGCCCCAAAGGCGTCTCTACTATTTGAGATCATGTTATTTACTTATGCAACTCAGGATCTTTCTCCCTTTTCGATGTGGGACGATTCATTTCTGTGCTACTTTCACCACTTATTATTCGGCTTAGAAGCTTGTCAGGAGCCGCACTTTGCCTCTGTTATTCCTTTTTCTTAGGACAGCACCCGGCGAACACTCCCCGCTCTCTTCGGCCACAGGCTTCTCAGGCCCACCAGCTTCTGCCTGGTTCATCCTCGAACCACATCATACTGTAGGAGGTTGGCTCTAATATCATATTGTAATATCCCGTGATTGCATTGTAGAGGTATTATCCACTTTGGCTTTAGAAAAATTGCGTGACTTGTGCACTTCCTAGGAGGTCACCCATCCCGGTGCTACTCCAGCTCAAGCACGTTTAGCCTCACAGTTTTGCCCCAAAAAATGCCTCTACTATTTGAAATCGCATTATCTACTTATGCAGCTTAGGATTTTCCTTTCTTTCCGATGTGTGACGATTCATTCTTGTGCCCCTCTCACCACTCATTAATCGGCCTAAAAGCCTGCAGGAGCTGCACTTTACCTCAGTGATTCCTTTCTCTTAGGATATCACCTGATGATCACTCCCCGCCCTCCTCGGCCACGGATGTCACAGGCCCACCAACTTCCACTTGGTTCGTACTCGAACCACATCGTATTGCCAGAGGTCGGCTTTGATACCATATTGTAACATCCCATGATCTAAATGTAGTAGAGGCGCCTTTTGGGGCAAAACTGTGAGGTTAATAATGGAAAACTTCGTAGTTAAACGTGCTTGAGCTGGAGTAGCACTGGGATGGGTAACATCCTAGGAAGTGCTCAAGCCACGCAGCTTTCCTAAAGCCAAAGCAGATAATACCTTTACAATGAGATTACAGGATATTACAATATGGTATCAGAGCCAACTTTCCACAGTACGATGTGGTTCAAGGACGAACCAGGCGGAAGATGGTGGGCCTGTGATGCCTGTGGGGAGTGATCGTCGGGTTATGTCCTAAGAGAAAGGAATCACTAAGGTAAAGTGCGGCTCTTGGCAGGCTTTTAGGCCGATTAATGAGTGATGAGAGGAGCACAGAAATGAATTGTCCCACATCGGAAAGGGAAGGAGATCCTGAGCTGTATAAGTAGATAACGTGATTTCAAATGATAGAGGCGCCTTTTGGAGTAAAAACATGAGGCTAATGATGGAAAACTCCATAGTTGAGCGTGCTTGGGCTGGAGTAGCACTAGGATAGTTGACTTCCTGAGAAGTGCTTAAATCACACCGTTTTTCTAAAGCCAAAGCAGACAATACCTCTACATTGAGATCACGAGATGTTACATATGATATTGTAACAGACTAGCAAACTAAGTTTAAATGAAATCGTGCTTTTTTCTATCAAAATAAATTTAGGAAAAAAAAGTTAACCTGTTTTTATTGAGTTCCGAACTTCAGTCTTGACTAAATCTAAATTCATTTAAAATTTGGCACGAAAGGAACACACTTTGAATCGAATTATTTTTTATTCAAGTCAGATTCAGGTCGGGTCAGATCCTAGATCAGATTAAATTAGTGCTCTACACAAATATAAATAATTAATACATTAGTTGTGATATTAATATTTTTTAATAATAGAAAATTATTCATTTCCTTTTTAAAAAGTATCATAACTTTTGACTTATTGATAAAAGATACTGTAATTAGCATTTACTTTGCAAACAAGGTCTCTTAGCGAGAGCAGCATGACATAGTGATTATAATGATTTATTAATTTGAATACAAGAATAGAAGAGAAATGATTCGAATACTATAAAAATATAACATCTTACTAAATTTTGGAAATATTTAACTACTGAAGAAAGCACACAACGATGTATATGAATCTTCGATAAAAAAAAACTTAGATATCTATGATGACATGGCTAGGGCGAATTATAGTAGATCCGTAATTTGACTAGAAAAGATAACAACTTAGGTTAAATTTTGGAATCAAGTAAACAATGAGTAAAATATATCTAATTATATCTTAAAGATGAAATTTGGATTAAATCGAATTAAAATTGAACTCATTTACAGGTCAGTCACAGGCCCACTGAACACATTCCCTAATCATTAAAGTAAAAAATTGATCATGCTATTTATATTATTAAAGTAAAAGTTGAGCCAAATTAAATTTAATTAGAATTAATAAAATTATCTACTATTCGGCTCAACAAATTTGACTCAAATTTGATTTGAATTTGATATTAGTTCAAAATTTGAGTAGTATCAATCTTCCTGTTAAGCTCTCACCCTTCTTCATACTAGGCCCCTCCATTCGAGCTGAAATGAAGAGAGAGATCATTAATAAAAATGATTATGGATGAAAATTACGGAGAGGAGAAAATATCTCTAAGAATTTTTATAAAGATTAACTATGGAGGACTATAGTGGATAAAGGTCATGCTCTTCTAGTTGATTTGCGTAAGAGAATACTCCCTCTATTTTATAGCAGCGTAGCACTAGGGTTGATAAGAGATTATTAGTTAATGTGCTATCTTTCGGCCATCTTCCTTTAAAAGTGTTGATACTAGATTTCTGATATTGCGTTGTTGAGGAGAGAGAAATAGCCTCGAGAATCAGCAGTCATGATGTTACTAATTCAAAGTAGTAGTGTAGAGGGGTCAAGAGACATCCAAAAAAATATATAAGGATTTAAGGTAGTTCAGGGATAACTTCTCTTACGTTCATCGTGAAATGAGAGAAAGAGGGCTTCACTAGTACTTAGAAGCGGTTTGGTCAAGAGACCAGTAAAAGAAGAAAGAAGAGAAGAATGCAAGTTCCGCATGTTCATCTTCTGTCTCTGGAGCTCTGTCTAGAGGTATTTATTGATGAGATGTAGTGGAGTACAGTGGGTTTTTGGGCCAAAATATTATAATTGTTGGCTCTATGCCGTCGAGCCCATACTTGCCGGCCCCAAGAACACTGTTGATAGTGGCGATGGCACGCGAGCTCTCAATCTGCATGATTGGCGGGAATCTATACTTAGTGGAAATCATATTGACGTGGTAGACTCCACTAGGCTGAGGCAGCGACATGAACGAACGAATATCGTGGCCTAATATTGTTGGTGGCCAAACATCGTGACCGATGTCTTCAAGAAGCTGATGATCCCATATCGTAGCCGACATTATTTGACTAAATATCGTGCCCGATGTTTCAGCAGGAAGCCGTGATCAAATATCTTGGCCAATAGCTTAGAAGAGTTGTGACCAAAATATTGTGGTATATAATACAAAAGGCCAAACATCTCGATCAAAGATATAAAAGGCCAGACGTCGTAGTCGAAGGTATAACCGAAGATATAGAAGGCCAGACATTATGCTCGATGATTGGTCTTGATTGTACACGCCTGCCATTGACCATCTCGATCAAGGCCTATTGTTACAAGTTCATTTTTCTTTGCCCTCACATGTTCCTCTCATGAGTACAGGAAAAAAATAAAGAAAAATACAAGGCTTCAGAACTTAGACACCTGGGGTAGTGACCCTGATCTCCTGGGCCCAAGACCCCTCCTCCCTGAGATCAGTCTGTTACGCTCCTGACCATAGACAGCAGATATCCCTGGGGACTCCTCAGTTTCCACGCCTCAAACGATAGTTCCAGCTTCATTGGGGTTATCTATTTGAGAAATGGATCCTTCAAGTGCTACAGAGGAAGAGGATTTTCCTATCAGGCTGAGGAGCTGGTTGAGGAGAGAAACAAGTCACTTCTGACTCCCTGGCCGATCCTGCGGCTGAGGAGGAGGAAGCGCTCGCCCCGACCAACTGGCCTCAAGAGGAGTAGTTTGGCCTTCTTCAGGACTTCTCCGGGAAGGAGCTAGCTGATACCCCCAGCCTGCGTAGGACTTTGGTGGAGGAATCTCCTTTGGGCAAGGGATCTCAACATCGAAAAACCTACCCGGTCCCTTAGGAGCGCAGAAGGGAAGCTGGGCCTCTGATGTTCTCCTGATTCAAGATACTCACATCAACCAATATCTGCAGTAGAACATCAAAAGCAACCTGACTCTTCACGTGGTGGCCCACCGGTGAGGCGCTGACGATCTTCACCGCCCTCCTCACCACTTCTTCCAGATCCTCCATACGTCGTCCCCGCCATCCAAGGCTATTTTCCACAAAGGCCCGCAAAGAGTGGACCTCAGATTTCAGCGACTCCTCCCGGCGGCGAGCTTCAAAGATCGCCTCCTTCGCCCCTGACGAAGCCTCCTTGGCCTTGGTCAGTTCCTCCCTTAACCTCCTTCTTTTCTCTCTCAAAGCCTCCCTCTCATCGTCCAACTCCCTTATTCTTTTTCGGAGGTCTTTGACATGAGCGGAGTGGGCCTGATTCACATCTGATAGATTGCAATGGAATTCCTTTCTCGCAATCTCATTTTTATTAGCCCACTCTGCGTTTACCAAAGCCATGGAAGCCAACCTATCTTCCAACTTGTGCAGCTTCCCTAGTTCCTCCTTCTGATCACTCGGAGAACACTTTGTAACTTGGGACAAAGCGCCCTCCAAATCCCTTACTTTTGAAGGTAGTGGGACTCTACTACTTCTTTACCCTTCAGAGATTTCACCACCTCCAGGACCTCAGAGGTGTTCCCCAAGATCTTCTTCTCTTCCCTTCTTATCTCACATAATCTATCTCCCAGCACACCCCAGGCCTCCCCAGTACCGGAGATGGCGCTGGAGGCAACTGGGAGGACCTTTCCCTTCTTCTTTATTACCTCCGCTTCCCCCCCTAACCCTTCAATGCTGGAGGCAGTAAGGAGGGACTCTTCCTTCTTCTCCTTGGTGCCTTCCTCCATCTTGGCATCTTCCTCCTTCTCACCCTCCTTATCCTTCTCTCCCTCATCACTTCGGAGATCTAATGGAGGGAGAGAAAGGAGGAAAGGCTTCCTTTTCTTCTCAGAAGAGGGGACTGGGGCATCAAGGAAGGAAGGATCGCGAGCCAGCAGGAGAGATTTCTTCACACCCCCTTCTTCAACCCCAAACCTAGGAAGGAGTCGCTCAAACTCTTCATCCTTGAGAAAGATCTTCCCAGATGCTAATCTCTCTCCAATGGTCGTATTACCCACCAGGGTCACCTCCTTCAGTCCCCTAGCCTTTTGAGGCGGCTTGACGGGAGAATCGGAAACAACCACCACCTCAGCAGCCTCCGTGCCCACCGTCTTCTGCACTGACTCCAGTATCTGCGCCAAAACACCGGCTACCTTGACTATCGGGACCTCTTCTTCACCGGGAGTCGCGGCAGCAGGAGCCGGCGTCTCCGACCGCATCCCCTCTTCAGGCGGCTCCACCACCATCTTCTTCTCCGGAGGAGGAACCTCAGCCGGAGTCCCGCCTGCTCTCTTCTTCTTGGAGATACTCATCAGGGCGGTCCATTCCCTCTCCTCCTCCATCTCTCTAAAAACTCTCTTGCAGGGGAAAATTTCGGAGTGAAGGCAAAAGAATGCGAATCGACGGGCGCCACCCCCATCTTATCCTTGCAGGCCTTGGGCAGCGCGTCCACCCTCGCGACGGTTTGCATTTCCAGGACCCATATCAATATTCGCGCCCTGACAATGCGGGGGGCTGATGTTAACACGTGGTTCCTGCGCTGCATCCTGACCGTACACCGCCTGGCTGGCCTCCACTTGATTGATTGATTTGCTGACTCACCCCTTTGATTTTACAGGACTTTTGACCAGGTCAAACCTCGGCCACGAGGGTTCGACCTAACCTCGTTCCCCGATATCCCAGGATACCCTTGATAACATCGGGCACGAGGTTACGGAGCAACGTCTGTCACAATCAGCTCCACCTAACCGCGCTGCTCCCTGTACAGAGCGCCTTTTTTCAGACCCACAAATCAAGGATCCGCATGCTTCAGCCATCACGGATCCCCAGAAAAAGTACCAATATTTAAAGATATCGTCCTTTTGGGCAACTACAGGCCTCTCCGGTGGCAGACAAACGGCGCGGACCCAGAGCCTGTCCATCACCTTTTCTCCGAAAAACCAGGGTGAAGCCACACACTCCAATGGCTACAAATACCCCTGAAACAGTCCCCAACGAGAAGAGGAGGGGAACTCTCATTTTTGTAACAGAGCCCCAACTGAGAAAGCTCTCTTCCTTCTTCTTTTTCTTTTCTTCCAAACAACACTGTACAAGCCTTCAGGGCCATTTTTTCTCCATTAGTGAAACCTTTTTCGCTGATCGACCGGTGGACGTAGGGGATTCCCTCCCTGAACTACCTTAAATCTCTGTGTGTTTCTCTGGATGCTCTGAACTGATTTTTACCTTGAGCTTTCATTAACAGGCTCACCCCTTTGCGCGCCGCCGTCTCCCGGAATTCTCTTTCTCTTTGGTGTTTCCTGGGGCCCCCACATCCTACGTCAACATTTATTATATTAAGATATGCGAGAAAAGTGATATAAGTTAGCTATTATTTTAGTGTATATGTAGGATGTGAAATAAAATTAATTTTTTATTTTAAATTATATGTATAATGTGAAATATATTTAATTTTGAATATTAATGTTTTTTAATATATATATATATGATGTAAAATATAATTAATTTTTAATATTAAAGTTTATATATGATATAAATTATTATGTTAATACTAAAAATATTAGTTTTAAATTATCTAAACAAATAATATTTAAAAAGGAAACATAATAATTTTAGTTATTTGTTATATTATAGAACTTTTTACGTGAAATGATTTAGGAGATATTTGGTCAAATGTCACCTTAATATTATATTATAGAAAAAAAAACTATTTAATTTAATAGTATAATAAAAAATTAAGATAATATTTTTTAATAATTTAAAAAAAAAAAATAGTTGTGTGTAACTTATTTATGTGATATGATTTATACTAAAATTTTTTTAATCGTGTGAGAATATAAAATGCCACTGAGGTAATATTCAGTGTAATGCTAATTCTTGCGTCAGAGCCCGGACAACGTTAATGGTTTTTAATGTAAGATTTTCATTATTTTATACAGAAATATTATCGGTTCTTCGCGTTAATAAATTGATTCTTTTTTCTTTTTTTTACCGTGCGAGCAAAGAGCTTAATGCTGATAAAGTGTTGGGTTTTTGAATTTACTGAAACTCAATAACTTCGAGGTTAAGTTAAATTTAATTCGAGTTAATGAAAATTTAACCGAATTTTGAATTGGATTAATCTTAATTTTTAATTTTATTTTTTAATTTAAAAATTTATTTTGTATATAATATAATATATATTATTTTTTAGTTAATTATATATATTTATTTATACATAATCATTTTCACATATATTTTAAAACTTTTCAATATAAATTTTACATAACATATTTAGCATATATAATATTTTAAAATATAGATTTTTAAATTTTTTTTTACTGATTTGATTATTTGAATACTTATTACTATAATATTTATATGCAAAATATTATAAATATATTTGTGAATATATTTATGTCATTAGTTTTTATTTTTAAAAAAATTGAAGAATTAAATTATAAAATAAAAAAATTAATACATAATTAAAAAAAATAAGAAATATATATATATATATATATATATATATAAATCACCTAAAATTTGTTTTTTTCTAATTTAATAAGATTAAAATTAAATTTAAAAAATATTTTTTATTAAAAATTATGAATAATATAAAATAAAGTTAGTTATTATGTTGCGATGTGTGAAAGATGTGATATAAAGTTAGTTATTATGTTGGGATATGTAAGAGATGTGATATAAATTAGTTATTATTTTAGAAATATATATAAGATGTGAAATAAAGTTAATTTTTAATATTAAATTTTATATATAATTTGATATATCACGTTAAATTTACATTAGATTAATTTTAAATTTCAAAGCAAATAGGGCCCTAAAGTTTGATATAACAGAATCTTAATTATCCATTTTTAACCAAAGATTGAATTGCCTCCGACAGTTGACTGGCTGCTATCAAGCAATTTATCGATTTTACTATTTTTAGTGCAAGTCTGGTGGGAGATGAGAACAAATACACAAAAAAAAAAACCCAATTGCACCCTGCTTTGCTGCTGCGGGCGCATCTGGGTTCGGATTTGATACGGATTAAACTAATAAGCGCATAACACGTGGCAGCTGGTAAACCACAAACGAAACCCCGTGTCAGCGTCGACGCGTGTGATTAAGCGCAGTATCAGGTGTATTGACACGAAACGGCACAGGTCAAGATTTTTCTAGGAAATATCTGCTGGTTTGCGCCACACGCCTCCTATAAATACCCTCGCCCGCCCTGCCTGTCGCTCCCCTTTAACCCTTTTTTCTTATCGCCGAAGCTATTTCCGCACCCTTCTGGAAGCATCGATAAGCAGCTCGATATTTAGCGAAACCCTAGAAGACGAACGGGAGAGATTCCAAGGGAGAGAAGTTCACTTCTGCGCGATGACGGAGCCGCAAAGGTATGGGGATCGTTCTTAATTTCTTGATCGGGTTTTAGCTTTTATGTTCTTGCGACTGTTTTCCTGTGCTGTTCGTCTTGGCTCTCACTTGATTGGGGTTTGTGTCTGCAAGAAATTTTAGGCTATGAGCGACTGGATGTTCGAGCGTTCTACCAAAGCTTTTACTGTGTGATAGGATTCCCGTCAGAAATGGAAATTGGTTTTTGGTCTAGAAATTTGGATATCTTGAGAAGCTTGGTCGATTACTACAAGAAATTGGCAATTTTGAAGTTTTTATAGATTTTCTTTTTGTTGATTGTTCTTGTTAATAGTCTATCAGAAGATGACGATAGATTTTTGAAATGTTTTCTTTTTTTTTTATTTTCTTTTACTTGTGTTTCTTACATAATCTATTGCAGAGGATATAGCAGTATTGGGTAGTTTGGGTGATTGGCCGTTAATTTCCTTGCTGTTTTGTTACGGTGATCTTGCTAATCATGAGCTTAATTGAAGTGCTTTGTTTGTCTTCTAATTTTCCTAAATATTGATGCGGCTAAGGTGTTTGTTGATTTGTCTGATATAACTTCACGTGATTACTATTGGCTTCTGTTTGATTGGGATTAAAGTAAGTGAGCTTATCTTTGTGTATGTAATCTTTTGGTGTTTGGGCAACTAATAATCTTGAAGCTGTTTGGTTAATGACAGTTTTGGATATTGTGACACGATTTGTTCTTATGATTTTGATTGAAGAGTTTGAATTAGATTTCGATCGTTATTCTCAAAACAGATAAGAGATGTGCAAATTCTATTTGTAAATTGTTAGTGATGAAACAATGATCATATCAGCTGCTGCAGTTGGCTGTGCGCGAGAGCCATATATACTTGCTATACTAAAAGCAGCTTGTACTTTGTGTAACAGAAGCAGAAGGCCAAGAAGAAAGCGTGAAGGCCCAGATTCTGTGGCGGAGACTCTGGCAAAGTGGAGAGAGATCAACAAGCAGTTCGTTTCAAACGATGGAGGAAATCAAATTCGCAAGGCTCCTGCAAAGGGCTCGAGAAAAGGCTGCATGAGAGGGAAAGGAGGGCCAGAGAACTCCGGCTGCAGCTACCGCGGCGTCCGGCAGCGGACTTGGGGAAAGTGGGTTGCTGAGATTCGAGAGCCGAACAGGGGAAATCGCCTTTGGCTTGGCACTTTCCCCACTGCACTGGAAGCTGCTAATTCCTATGATGAAGCAGCAAGGGCAATGTATGGCCATTCTGCTCGTCTCAACTTTGCAGGAAATGAACCTGCAGCAACGAGTTCAAGCTCTTGCGGATCGACGACAACTGCTCATTATTCGAGTCTTTCAGATGAGGCGGCAGAGGTCAAGAGTCGGAAGAACGAGCTATCTTTTGCAGATACATCAAGGGATGAGAAGAAATGCGATTTGGGGATTGTAGATCTTCCGGATGAGATGTTTGACGTAGAAGATATGTTGAGGATGATGGATGACGACCCAGGAAATACAGGGTGGGATGCTGATAATGGTTTGCAGTGTGATAGTCCATGGCGGACGGGTAGCCCTTCAGCGTTCTCCTTCCAGCTCCAGAATCCTGACGCCAAGATGCTGGGGACTTTGGGTCATATGGAGCAGCAGGGTTCAGATTATTGCTATGATTTTACGAGATCTGAGAAGCCGGCGTTGGATTTTGAGATGAATGCTGATCAAGATCTGTTTGATCATGGATTTTATAATGCAAATCTGTTCTGATTGTTGTAGTAGTTTATATATTTAAACACACAATTTGTTTGATTTTTTGGTTCCTTGTATGGATAGTTTGAAAGCTTGCTGTTCTCTCTTTGTTTTACTTGTGAGGACAGCGTCTTTCTTCCTTTTTTGACTCTGTAACTGTTGTATAAGATGCACATAGAAGCACGATTATAGATTTTTTTTAAAATTATTGTTGTCAATTTTTGCGTGTTTTTTATTGCTTTTAAGTTTTAAAGAGAAGCGTGAAGATTCACTCTCTTTATCATTATCAAAAAAAAAAAAAAAATCACTCTTATCTTCTTATTATAGATTGAATTTTAGTTTTCATAATGAAATGTGACAAATTTGTTGGAAGTGGGATTCAATTCGCTCATCTTTGATTGGTGACTAGAAGTTTATTAACTGTTGAACTCAATTAAGGTAGTTAAGATTTTATGATTTTTTTAAAGTATTTCATTAAATATTATCTATCTCATTTAAATATTAATTTATTTAAATATTTGTTATTTTAAATTATTTATTTATTTGAATATTATTATATTAAAAATAATGAAAAAATAATTCTGATATATTATTTCTTAATATTATTTAAACATATTATTAGAATTAAATAATTAATTTCGAGATAGTTGGAGATTTTAAATAATTGTAATTGTTCTCTTTATTTTTTTTAATGAAATTCTCTTTAATTTTTTTAGTACAATTGAATAGAGAAATTCTGGCAAGGTTTGACCATCCCAAAGTAATATATATTTTCTTGATAATATCAAAACTAATAATTATCTGTGGTCCTTGAGGTGAAATTGAGCACACCTCTATGCGTCAAGACAAGATCATAAATTTTATGATAATATTAAATTAATCTTATTATTATTATATTATACAGAATTATGAATGTGTTTGTCTGAAAAAATAATTTTAATAAAATTAAATTAAAAATTTGAATAAAAATATTTTTTATTAAAAATTATATATATTATGAAATAAAATTAGTTATTATATTAATATATATAAAGAGTAAAATATAAATTAGTTATTATTTTAATTAGTGTGTGGTGTAAAATAAAATTAATTTTTATTTTAAATTATATATAATGTGATATATCATATTTAAATTAATTAAATTAATTTTAAACTATTTAAATAAACACCCCTTTTAACTTGAAAAAACATAAAATTTCTCTTGTAAGTTATATTTTGAAATGAAATCAAATCACTCAAATCTCGTACCGTTCAGAGAATGATCCAGCGATATCAAAAAAAAAAAAAAAGATGAATGATCCAGCTGCTTCTAGAAAATAATTCACATATTTTATCAAAAAAAGAGAAAAAAATTCACATGCACGGTGTTGATGGGGACGATTTAAACTAACGGCGGATCATCACCGTCGATGAGGTCAGCCAGGCCGCTAGCGAGTGGAGAAATTATTCCGTTCGGATTGTGGCTGACAAAATAAGCAACACGAGGCGAGGGTTTTGCTCATTCGCTCCGGGATTGGATCTGTGAGAGCGAGGAGAAGGCCGAGGAAGCGCAGGACGAGAACGACAAGATGCCTTGCCTCAATCTCTCCACAAACGTGAATCTTGATGGCGTCGATACCTCCTCCATTCTCTCCGAGGCCACCAAGACCGTCGCCAAGCTCATCGGAAAGCCGGAATCCGTGTGTTCTCCACCCTATTTGTGTTTCTCTTGTTTTCTCGTGCTTTTAACTAGTTCCCTGGTGATATTTAGGCTAGAATCCTAGCCATCTTTTAGTAGCTATCCTGGTTTTAGGCGTGCTGAGGGAGATTGATGAGATTGGTAGGCAAAATCTGTCGATAATTTCAATCTAGTTTTTTTATTGCGTGTGATTTGGCAGGATTACCATTTAGGGGTTAGGGTTTTCTCATTAAGAAGCTATTTTTGTTGCGATTTTGGTTCTTTGAAGCATATGTTTATTCTTGCACTGTTTCCTTTATCTGCATCCAAATCCTGTGTAGACTGGTGCTTTTATTGGGCTCCTTTTTCAATTTCTGCCTTTCTGCCGATGGTTCTCCGTTTTAGTTATCTTTTTTGAAGGTGTTTTCTCTTAGGCTGCATGAGATTAAGGCTGTTAATTTGGATCGAAGATCGAAAATCGATCGAAAATCGAATCGATTTTGGATCGAATCGAAATCGAGTCGATTTAAACGAGCCGACTAACGAGCCAAAATTATGGCTCGGTGTTTTTCTCGAGCCGATTTCGAGCCAGGGTAGGATCGGCTCGATTTGGCTCGAGATCGGCTCGATTTAAATACATATATATAATATTAATTATAAAATATTGTTAAATATTATGATGTATAATCTATTCATGCAATTAGAGAGATTCGATCAGATGATCATGAATTTATTTATCATTATTTATTTAACTAGTGAACAAATTTATTGCACATAATTATATGATAATTTTTATGGTATTATTTTAGGATGCGGTTAAATTGTTTTATGATATTTTTATTTTTATGTTTGTAAAAAATAGCATATATATATAAAAATATAATTTTTACATGTATTTTAATTTTAAAAAAATTAAATTTGTGTATTTTTAATTAATAATTATAAGTATTTCGAGCCAGCTCAAAGTGTGATCGAGCTGGCTCGAAGTCGAGCCCATTCGAGCCGAGCCGGCTCGAAATCGAAACTATTCGACTAACGAGTCGATTTCGAGCCGTAAAGATTTCGAGCGAGCCGTTCTCGAGTCGAGCATGGCTCGGCTCGAAGTCGGCTCGATAACAGCCTTACATGAGATGTGGCTGATTTGGTGTCAGGTTACGAGATGCAACTTCTTGAATTTTATTTGCTAGCATCTGTAGTTAAAATTCTTGCTTATGATGATGATTCTATTAAGTTTGATGAAATTCATTGTCCATGTTATTTCAAGTACCATTGTGGCTCTTCTCGTGGTCGAAGAGGGTGGGGAGTCATCGTTGGTGATGTCCCAAGGAAAAAGAATTACTAGAGTAAAATGTGGCTCCTGACAGGCTTCTAAGCTGATAAATAGTGGTGAGCGGGGCACAGGAATGAATCGTCCCACATCAGAAAGGAGGAGAGATCCTGAGCTGTAAATATAGATAACGTGATTCCAAATAGTAGGGGTGCTTTTTGGATCAAAACTGTAAAAGTAATGACTAGAAACTTCGTAGTCAAGCGTGCTTAGGCTAGTAGTACTAGGATGGGTAATCTCTCAGGAAGTACTTAAATCATGCAGTTCTTTAGTGACAAAGCGAACAATATCTCTACATTTGTATCACACAATTTACAATATGGTATCAAAATTGACCTCCTACAATACGATGTGGTTCGAGGTGGGAGGTTGGTGAGCTTGTGATGCCCGTGGCTGAAAAGTGCAGAGAGTGATCGTCGGGTGATATCTCAAGAGAAAGAAATCATTGGAGTAAAGTGCGGCTTCTAGTAGGCTTCTAAACTAATAAATAGTAATGGGAGGGACACAGGAATGAATCGTGCCACATTAAAAAGGATGAAAGATTTTGAGCTGTGTAAGTAGACAATGTGATCCCAAATGATAAAGATGCTTTTTGGGGAAAAATCATGTGACTAATGATGAAAAATTCTATAGTTAAATGTGCTTGGGCTGGAGTAGAACTTGGATGAGTGACCCCTCAGGAAGTATTCAAGTCACGTAATTTTCTAAAGTCAAAGCGGACAATGACTCTACATTTGAATCACTAGGGCATGTTTATTTGTAAGATTTAAATTTAACAAGGTTAAAATTAAATTTGGATGGAGATATTTTTTTATTGAATATTGTAAATAATGTGAAATAAAGTTAATTATTATGTTAGGGTATGTGAGGGATGTAAGTTAGTTATTATGTTGGGATATATGAGGGATGTGATATAAGTTAGTTGTTATTTTGGTGATGTGTGTAGAATGTGAAATAAAGTTAATTTTTAATATTAAATTTTATGGGTGATGTGATATGTCTGTTTAAAATTAAATCAGGTTAATTTTGAACTGCCAAACAAATAGGGGATGTTACAACTATAATCAAAAATATGCTGCTCCTACTTGCCTATATTTCCCGACATTTGCTGTTAATTATTACACTAATGCTCTTTTGTATCATTGCCACTTGTTTAAACTTCTGCAGCTAAAGAAATACAAAATGCTCCTTCACTGAGACAATCATCACATCCAACCCAATCTATATCATATCAGAGCATTCAAATAGGACATGTGAATAGGCCACATCTTTGTCACTTTTGATACTTTTTGCCTTTGTCATGTGAATTTTATGGTGGTCTCCTTATCATAATAGATAGATGTTGTCCTTTCAACTTGAGAGCATTCAGTTATTTGATATCTAGTTTTGTATCTTGTACCTGGTAAGTGGCAACTACCTCTCAATCTGCTTGTGAGATATTTGGTTGGGAATTCTTTCAATTGATTGTATGTATGTCTCTGGTTATTATCAACTATGTTACACAAAAAAGATTTAGTTCTAAAAAGTTTCATTTTTGGCAGGCTTTGATATATTATTTGAAACTATATTTACCATGCAATGCCTAGATGGGAATAGAGAATTATTATATGTCAACAACCTTGCGTAGTCAAGTACTTTGAACATAGGGCTTGATACAGTTTTTTTTGTTATTAGACCACCTTATTTGTGACAAATTAGTCTAATATCAACCTGTGAAGGCCAATTATGTTGTCAGTGTTTAATTTCACCTACATTTTAGGCATATTAGAAATTTAAGGCACTAATGTAACATGTGACTGGAATTACATATCCTCCTAATTATGCATTATTTTCTCTTTTTATGCGTCTAAACTTTTGCATTTTTGAAAGTTTTTGATGACTTTTGATCATGAAAGCAAGCTTCATTAGGTCCATTTTTCTATCTTTAGTTATTTCCTAAAGTTCATGTATGCAAGACTGCTAGGCTCATCTGACCTTATTTTTTGTTTTCCTTTTTAAAAGTATGTGATGATAGTTCTAAAAGGATCGGTGCCTATGTCATTTGGGGGAACTGAGGCGCCAGCTGCATATGGTGAATTGGTTTCCATTGGAGGACTGAATCCTGATGTGAACAAGAAACTTAGTGCTGCTATTGCCTTAATTCTTGAGAAAAAGTTGTCTATCCCCAAGTCGCGTTACTTTTTGAAGTTTTATGATGCAAAGGCAAGCCATTTCAGCTTATAAAGTCGAATGCTATAACGTGTCTCTAGTAGTTGGTTTTTCTCATTGCAATTCTCCTGATTGTTAGGCTCATCAAACTCAAGAATTTGCACAGTGTTTACATGCTACACATCAGCAATAAATCATGTAAACTGCTATTTACTATCCATGATGCTGAATTGCTCGTATATGCAATCTGCTAGTGTTATACATCATCCTTGTCTAATTTCTTGTAAAACACAACTTTACTATAGGATTATTTCTCGTGATTTTCAACTGACTGAAGCTAACTGCCTCATTTTTCTAAATGCAGGGATCAGACTTTGGTTGGAATGGATCTACTTTCTAGGTCGTCTAGCTGATTGGTCAAAAGTTGTTCAGTTCTGGACAGTTTTAAGTAGTTTTAAGATTCTGAATTTGTATGCATTGTAGCTATTTTGCTGTTTGAGAGTGATACTTTTTGTTACAGTTAACCTTTCTTGTGAATCGTATATGTGCATGGCATGCACTGCTATCTTTCGAAATCTGCAAGCTAATACTTTCGAAATCTACAAGCTAATGGTGTTTGGCTTGCTAATGCCATTTCTCTCCTTTTAATATAATCCACCCTTCTTTCATTTCGATGAAAATTGTTTTAGATTACATCTTGTTATCCAAGAGCAACCGTGCTCATACTCTTGAATAATGTGGAAGGTTGAATTCTTTGGATCATCAAAACATGCCTAATAATCCCATGCTTTTCTATCATTTCATGATTTGGTTATTTGATTTTTCCTGTGAACTTTGTGCTAAATGATTAATAAACTAACCATTGTGATTGTGCATGCATTGTGTTTACATCATATTTGACATGTACAATCTCCAATCTCCAATCTCCATGTGTCAACTAGGCTTACAGGTAATGTGGACTCACGATCAACAATCTCCTTATCTCTAGATGGAATATGCCCTCGAGCGACATTTATCTTTGACGTCAATACTGTAGAAGATTTTGAATTATACTATTAAAGATTCTGGTTCATATTCTCTTTTTCCAATCGCATTATGAATTGTTTGTTTAATAGCACTGTTACCTGTAATGTCATCCCTTAGGCGACTATCTGTTACCTCTTGTAGCAGCAATTCTCTGTTGATCGACACTCGAGAGTTACTCGTCGAATATGTTCCGATGTATGTATATAGTCATGTATCTTCTCGTCAAAGATGCAATCCTCACTTACAAGATAAATAGCTCCATATCTTCCTCTTTGCTGCAGGATCAAGCAATCAATAATGATATAGGAGTATGACTGCCAATACTCAATCCAAGTATCTGATAGGCGCACCGGTGCCTATTTGTAGATTTGCGGCTGACTGTGACCTGAAAACATCCTTTATGATATAAATACTTCCCAAAACATAGGAAACTTGGATGGTTCTCTCTCTCTCTCTCTCTTTCAGACTCATTTAATTATCATTGGGCATTTTTGAGGATTCCGCTGGGACTTCGTATTCCATCAAGCTGTTAGAATTATTCGAAACTCAAAATTCACTCAAATTGAAATTGTTTGGAGTCCTTTCAAGTTGAGTTTCGAGCCACATAGAAAACTCTAATTGTATTTCGAGTCGAGTTTAAGTCAAGCTTGACCTGCTTGAAATGATTTTCGAGTTGACTTGAAATATATATATATATATATATATTATAATTTGTACTATTATAAAACATGAATATTAATTAGATATGGTAATTAGTTTTATTTTTTACATATTAAGTAATTCAAGTTAATTATTTAGGTGATATGTAAAGTCGATGACATCTAAATGTATTCTAATTGTAATCAAGGGCGTAATGTTGATTTTTTTTTATTGTTATTTTTTGATATAATAGTATTAAACTAAGTAAACATTAAACTATTGATAGTTTAGACATTTGGATATAATATTGAACTAAATGTTACTGTAAATGGTATTTTTTAGGTGTTACATATTTTTCTTGCTTAGTAGTTGTCATCTTTTTCACGCAGGATGAGGATGCCTTTTTGGCTGATTACGCAGAAGCTCACCTGAAGCTATCAGAGCTTAGGTAAGACGACAAACCCATTTCTGCACAAAGCCAAGTTTTCATTGACGCAAATGTATGACATCTTTTGATTCACTTTTCTTCTTCAGATTTGCTGATGCTTGAAAAGGCTCGACACCACATCTGCTTTAAAGGTACTCTTTTCTTACAGGCTTTAAGGTGGTTTTGTAATCTCCATGTTGTAATAAATGTACCGCTGCTTATGATTTGGTCAATCTGCTTTGTCACTCTTTTGTTATCTGAGTATTCTCAGTGTCTCCTCTATTTTCATGTCCCTTCCCTTCTAAATATTGTAGTTGGGGGAAGCATGGGCGGCTTCTCTATTTTTGTTTGCACGGAACTGGAATGTCTTGGCTAATCATTCTGAAAATTTGCAATAGCTTCACTATGCTTTATATTGAATAATTTGTCTTATTTGTAAAAGTTTGCTATTGAATTTTACCAACATGAGGTTAGATTAGTACTCATATCTCAATTTAGGAGAATTACATTTCACCCTAAAATATAACCTTTATTTGTTTAACCTTTAAAGTTTATACATATTGCATCAATATTTCATACTGATGAATGATGAATGATGAATGACTAGATTTTATGCGAGCTAGATTTTTTTTTTTCTCGATGAGGTGTAGTTTGTAATTTTGCATTCAGTTAAATGTGTTAAAAAATCTAATTGGAATGAGTATCTAAACTATTTAGGATTTGTGTGCAAGGGACTGGAACTTGCGGCCAAATTATACTCTTCATATTGTAGTTTATGGTTGCTTGCCTTGCCTACCGAAGTGCGTTTGGCTTATGAGATTAATTAGCTTGAAACTTAAATCCCAGTTCTTTGTAATCTGATTTTGTGTTTTAAGTAAGGTTCTTGCTGAACTTTACTTTGTCTGGTATAAGATTCTAGATAATTTAGCTAATCTACTATTGGAAATAGAACATGAATTGGTCAAAACGTTTTTCATCTCACAAATCCATGTTTGAAAACTTAAGCTCAAATGCAAATTCTCTTAAAGTCCCAGCCAACTGTAGCCCAAGTATTCAGATGGAATTTGCTGTTGTTAACAGCTACATTCAATACGATTCGAGGTTGAATCATATCATTTTAGTTTTGTAAGCAAGGAATTAAAGTTGACACCTTTGGGCTACAACCTCAAGTTGTAGTTACAATATAGACTTTCATTCCTGAATTGTTCAAGCATTGGAGGGAAAATAATTTCTATTATTTTTACCAACTAATGGAAAACAGCACTGAACACCTGTAGGTTGGTCAAAAGGGCATTACACCTTTTTTCTCATTATAGCCCACACCTTTTTCACTCAGTCAGGCTAAGAAATTTTAAAATTCATAAAAGGTTTGCCTACTTATGTATGAAGAATCATTCCCTTGTAAGCACTAACCTAAAAGCTTAAAATCCTTTCCATTATCCTCTTATGCACATACTCATATTGATTTGGAAGTGTGCATTAAAAGAAACAATCACTTTTTTTGGAACTAAATAGGGAGTAAATTGATCATCGTTACTTTCACACTCAGTTTAGAGGAGCCAACACCGAGTAAAATTCAGAGCACGAAATTTAAAATTTTGATGATGGTAATTAATCAAAAAGCTCAATTTCGTAAGTCTGTATTCTGAATAAGTTCTATATTCAAGCAAGCTGCATTAGTGGGCACTAAGTACGCATAGACACGTGTTAGAATATTGCAATATTTTGAATTTCAGTGTCTTATATTTCGATCATGTATAATTATTTATATTTGAGATTACCTTGTAAATTTGTTGCTCTTCATTTCATACAAATAATTGGCCAGCTTTCATCATAGATGGATGTCATGAATACAAATTCTCAATGCAATCATGGACTAGACTAAAATTTGTCAAATCTTATATATATGTATTTTTTCTTTTTCTCCTTTTTTCTGTTCTACATTCTATGCTATTCAATCCTAACACTAGCATTTTTTTTTGTTCAATAAGCGCCCAGCAAAGAGAGGAAAATTTGCACTCATGGACTTGTCTTTTTTTTTTTTTTTTTGATGATAAGACTTTTCTGACTTATAATCTTTTTCATGCTTTCAGATACAACAAAGCAAATTCACAAAATGGCAAATTTGTACAGATAGTGGTGGTAATAGACTTTACACATCGAAAATAGCAGTTTATAATTATTCATATATTTAAAATGTTGCTCACATTAGCAAGCATTATATTAGATTTCGTAAATTTTCGTTGTTAACTCAGCTGAGTCAATCGACTTGGCTGAGTCAATCGACTTGGCTGAGTCAACTTGGCTGAGTCAACTTGGCCAACGCAACTTGGCAAATGCAACTCAGTTGACAGCTCGGACAAGTTGGTCCAACTTGATTTACTCAATTTCTCTGCATCACCTCGGCCAATGAGGATCAGTTGTGGACTCGGTCAACTTGACTCGGCCGAGTAAAAGCCGAGTGGTACTCTCAGCTGTGTTATCTTGGTCAACTCACCGGGTCACCGGGTCACCGGGTCACCGGGTCCCGGAGCTGACTCGCCGAGTCGACTCGCCGATGATCAACCCGTCAAGACGACCGCCGAGTGACGTTTCGGTGAGTCAACTCGGTGAGTCAACTCGGCGAGCCACTCGCCTTTAGTCCTAGCCGAGTCAACTCGGCGACTCGCCGAGTCACGTTGATGAGTCAACCCGTCCAGACGACTCGCCGAGTCACGTTTCCGAGTTAACTCGGTGAGTCAAGTCTGTGAGTCAACCCGCCGAGTCAACCCGGTGAGTTCTATTTGCCTTCTACTCGTTAATAGCCCTAAGTCAACTCGAACTCGAGTCATTTTGAGTCGAGATTTCAAGTTGATTCAAATTCGCTTGAATTCTACTCGTTAATAGCCCTACACCACCTTGAGCTGACTAAGTGGTGAGTTGGTCCTCGGCACTCCTTCAACCAAGCTTCTTAGAAGCCATTCTATGTGCATTACTTTGGATTCTGAGCTATACAACATTCTAATGTATTGCTTTTCTTCCGGTAGCAGTTCATTTTTATTCAAGTTTATTGAATCTTTGCGATGCCTCCACTATAATGAATGTACTCTTAATACATAGCTTATTTTAAGCCCTCCCACTTTTAAGGGTAACATCACTTTTCTATTTGCCTTCTGCATATCATCCTTTGTTCTTTGAGATAGATTTTCTTTTTGATGAGATCAGGCTCTTCCACGTGTTGTACAGAGTTTTACGTCAACACAATAATGTTTCTGGATGATTGAAGCTAGCAATCTATAACTTACACTTTTGTAGAAGTGTGATTGTTATATAATCTCTCTTTTTTTTTACTGATTTTTTGTAGCACGAAGCCTCAAAGTTTGTGGTATTTTTAGTTGATTAGCTATTTGTGGCCTACAATCCATAGATTACTATGCAAAGTCGATATACGAAGTGGACATTGCAGCACGAGTTGGCTTCCAAATAGGCATGTAACAACATTTCATGCTTGTTAGGCTAGCAAGTTTACCAAATTTGGCCTTTGATTTCCCATTCCATACTTTTAACTTATTACTCTTTTAAACTTTTTCATCGCTCACGCACACTCTCTCCCTCCATGCATATCGGTCTCTCGCAAAAAATAGGGTAAATAAATTCTTTGGTATGTTTTGAAGGTGACAGTTAGATTAGGGGAATGTCTTATCTAAGTGATTTTTATCATATCCTATTAGAGAATAATTTGAATTGTATTTATTGGTATATTTTATCTTTGCATGGTGTTTAAGATCCTGTTTGGCATGGGAACTAAAATAAGAATCAAAATAATACTAGTTTAAAAAATAATAATAATAATAATAATAAATAAATATTTTTAATTATTTTATATAAATTTTAATATAAAAAATATTATTTTATTTCACATGCTCAATAATTTTCAATAAAAATATCAATTTTATTTGATATTTTACATCAAAAAATTTGAATCGAGTATTTTAGTCTAGGATATGAAATAAAGTTGATATTTTTATTAAAAATTATTGAGTATGTGAAGTAAAATAATATTTTTTTATATTAGAATTTATATAGAATAATTAAAAATTTTTATTTATTTATTATTATTGTTTTTTAAATTAGTATAATTTTGATTTTGATTTTGATTTTAATTCTCTCACTGAACTGGTCAAGCTTAAAAAAATGGGGGTACATCATATAAATAAATAATTAAGTATAATATAATTAAAAGAATAATACTAGCCCCTTGTATGACTTTTGAGTAATGATTTTATTAAAAAAATATTATATTGTATTATTCCTTAATTATTACCTAAAGTTAATATTTAAAAGTTTCATAATTTTTAGAATTAATTTTGAGGGCATCATATATATTTTTTTAAGTTAAAAATTATAATTTTTTAAACAAAACTTTGCCCTAGTTGCGGACCAAGAGTATCAAAAGACTAAACTGCCCTGCAGAATCCTATCTATAAAGTAAGGATGATTTTTTAAAAATAGACATAATTAATTAATTAATTAAAAAATGACGTTAATTTTAAAATAATAAATAAATGAAGCATCTTTCTAATATAGATGTCTCTCGATGATAGGGTGATTTCTGGCACAAAGTTGCCTGTTCGTGCTAGAAATTACCCATTCTTTTGGCGACTGTTATCTTATTTTTTTTAAAATTTAATATTATTTTAAAAATATGTTTCAATTATTTTTTATTTATTTTTTATTTATAAATTATTAAAATAATATTTTTTAAATAATATTTAGTAGGCATTTGATTAAATGTTATTATGATTTTATGTTGTCGTGTTATTTAAAAAAAGTAATTATTTGATTTATTGATATTTATAAATAATTTTTTATTAAATTATAATATTATTAGTTAAAAAATATTATTTAAATAGCATGATATTATTAAATAATATGAAAATACAATCAACTATACGCTCTCTTAATTTTTTTTTAAAGAATAATATATGAGCAATTTTTATGACATAGAAGTCTGCCTTTTTTTCAAGCAACTTCATTTACACACAGAAGCGGCGACTTTTGTTTATTTAATGGAAAAAGTCATCGATATTAAAAATATACTCATTTTATTAATTTTTAAAAATTATAAATTTGTTAATTAATTAATTAATTATACCTGGTAAAAAAAAATCATCATAAAAGAGAAACCCTTGGCCTCAATTCCTCTTCGCCGTCGCCCCAAGCGGCGTGCCGGGCGATCGATGTTGGGAGGCTTCGATCGATCCCAAAGAATACTCCCTGTTCCTTCCATACGGCGGCGGAGAGGCCGGCAGCTGGCTTTCTAGCAGCAGCATGTCCAGGCCCTATCTTCTTCACGATCCATCGCAGACGATCGTTCCTCTAGAAACCCTAGTCATCATCCCGCCCCGTTGATTCGGTTGTGCGACACGCTTTTTTGATCCCTAAGCAGAATCGATCGTCGATCCTACCGCCGCGATCTAGCTGGTGCGTCCTTTCACCCTTGTCCACTTCGTCGTCTAATGTAAGGCGTCCGCCTTACATCTCGAAGCCCTGCTATAGTTCTTCAGCCGCTGCCTTGGAGCTCAGGTAGCTTTGTGCGGAGGAAAGGGCAGAGAGAGTATTCGATTGCGTGAACATAGGTGTGAAATAAGTGGACTTAAATTGGCTGGTTCGTTCATGGCTGAGTATTTATTGGATCTGGATGATCTATGCAAGGGGTGAAGATTAAGCCTGTTGGCTTGGCGAGTCTTCTAGTGTGACCTTTCGTCGTGATCGTGGATATGGTGAACTCATTTTTCCCTCCTAGAACTCGTCGCTTTTTTCTTTTTAATTTCATTACCGTAATTTTGATGATATGCGTTGATAGTTTATGATTTTGATGTAAATTATTCTGTCGTCGTCAAGATAAATTGATATTTATTGATGCCATTCATTATACGACCATGCTGCTAACTATTGCTATTTATTTTTGTTTTGCAGATTCATATTCTTTTATAACTACTGTAGATGCATCCAGTATAATTTGTTATTTTGAAGTTTGATTTAGTGAAAGGGCTGAATTACCGTGTTTCGAGCACTGAGTAGTTCTTTGAAAGTTTGTATTGAGTTAAACTTCTTTTGAGCTTTCTTTATATGCATTTAACATCCTAGTGATAAGACTGAGGTTTTGTTTATGGAATTGAATTTGTCGATTTATCTTTGTGCGAGCTAGTATCTATTTACAGGAATTGCAGTGCTTCTGCAATAACAATGATCCATGAAATCTGAATTAGGAAAAAATTATGGATTGATTTTGTGTTTCATAAGCAATCAAGCTTACCTATCTTGAAATTTTGCACCTAGTGATGCAACATTTTTCTTATAACAATGATATTTATCCACCTATATTTCTTGTGTGTTGCCCCTTTATGACATCTTTGTGGGTTCTTTTTTTTTTCTGTATTATACAACTGCTTCTAAGAGAATTATGTAGTTGTAAACCAAAATGTTTAAGCTAGTGGAAAGGCTTTACTTTCTTTTAGATGACGTTAATGTTGGCTTCTCATGATTGAATGTTCTATGAGGTCATTTACGTTAATGTTGGCATCCTTTTACTAGGATTGTGTGGTCAATATCTGTTTGTGCTTCGTCAGCTGCAAATCGAGCTTCCTTGGTCCCTCAATTGCACTGAATGTAGATCCCACCGCTATGTTTGCTAGTCTCCTCATCATCCTCTTTCCAACCTGCTCCTTTGAGTAGCTGATGGCTCTATGCTACTTCTCTCTAGAATCCTTATTTTAGCCAATTCCTTATGAAGTTGCTGGGCATCCCTGCAAGCTTTGTGAGAAGGTAAGCTAAGAGAGGACTCTTGGAGATGTGGAATAGCATTTGGATTTGGAGGATGGGAAGTTTGCTGGTCTGTGCATGGCTGAGTATATACTGGATCAAAACATTCTTTGCAAAAGAGTGATTATAATAGCTTGAGGCTTTTCCCTGCCGGTAGAAACAGAGTTTGTTATCAAGGAAGTGAACTGGTAAGCTGTTATCATTTCTTTAGAATCACTAATCGTTATCATAAGTTCTCAGTTCTGTATTCAATATTGTTCCCCATGTGTATGAAGTGTTTTTGAGCTATGTAGGGTGCTTGCATGCGATTTAATTTGTTATTATAGTTTATTTTACATATGATAATTTAATTAGATCTTGTGAAGCTTTTACATTTTCTTAGCAAAGTAGGAATTCTAAGCTAACTTGTTAGAAGGTTCTGGGCTTGCCTTGCATGTTGATTTGCTTTTAATTTCTCAATGTTCTTTAGATGGCATTCTGTTTTTTTGACTTCTCAACTTTTTTTCCTGTTTTACGATAATAGCTAGGGTGGTGCTCGAGCAGATTACAAAGCAAACAAAGAAATTTAATTAAACAGAATGATTTTGAGTGGATTTGGCTCAATATATGATTTTATATTATTATATCCATTATAAAATGTTTTAAGTATACTCAAATTCATGATGACTCAAAATCCTGGTCAAGTTCTTATGGTTCAAAAGTTTTATGTAAGGTTTTTTCAGTACATGCACATCTTACCTATTGAACTTCCAAATATTGTTCGTCTCGTCCATTTTGGTGTCTGCCTTGTCTTAGCATAGCTCTAATTTGACCATGTTAAGTTTCAATAGTGTTGTGTGTGCATTGAACTTTGAGTGTGCATTGGGTGGAATTCGAGTAAATTGGTATCCTTTGGCACCGATCACTGATCCTGCCCATATTCTTAATCATCTTTTACCTCAGTATCAGGTGAAAGAGTTATGGTATGGGCTACTCAAATTATGGTTCTGCCGAGAAGATCTTGTTGTGAAGAAGGCATTGATGATCATTGAATGCTTTTGAAGAAATGTTCTCCCTGGGAAATAGCTTGCCTTTTAATTGCTGAGGATGAATTGAATCTGGATCTTCATTGCTTGAGGTGATCACTAAGCTTGATGGCTTAGCCTCGCCAATAGAGAAATGGAGTCACCAGTAGTTTGTTTGCTTATAATGTGTCTTGTGAATAATCAAGAAAAGGCGTGCTTCTTATACTGTGATTTGACAGGTACTAAGTCTTTTGTTCCATTATGACCAAATGAACGTGTTGTAGCTTAGTTCATAATCTACTTGCTAACCATTTGACAGCTCTTTTAAAGTTGATATCAAATTTTTTTGTGATGCTACTTTTTTGTTATATTCATGCTAAAGTAGTTAGCTAAATTAAACAGGATCTTTAGGATTTTGCTTTTTTCAACGTGGTGCATTCACTTATGGAAAACTCCTTTTAAGCTGAAATTTTAGTCCAAGTTTCCTTATTCTCTGATGAAGATACCCTTCAGTCTATTTTTGGAAACTCAATTTAGTTTGGGCAGAAACGGTAATATAACATCTCTAAGGTCTTTTCATGGTATCTGATATTTTGATCTCAGCACAAGAGAACCTGTTATGTCTGAGATACCAATATGGTTGTCTTCACTTCTATGATTGTTTCATTTACTGCTTTTGTTTTACCTCGTCTTGCACTGGTCAGTCTCTATATACAGAACATGCTGTAGATTGCTTTTTTTTATAGAAAACTCTCCTATTTTGATATTCTACATTTTGATGAATGATTTCTGCATTCTGTTTGTTTTACCTCTGTTTTATTTTATGTTTTGTCCTGCCACTAGTCAATGATAGGAGACAATCAAAGTCTTGTCAACATATTACTTACATGGCAAGTCCATACATTTGCTCCAATCATCAGTATATCTCATCAAATGTGATGACAAGTCTGTACATCTATTGTCCCATTGGTGCCACAATCGAAAAAAAGGACGCATCATTATATAACATATTTATCTTATCATTGAAGAGAAGAACAGTACTAGCAATTAATTTATAATAATTAACATATAAAATACATTATCGAACTTTTATAATCCACATTGTACATCATAACCTCAATGATTTAATTTTACGTCCTTTTTCCTATCTAACTCAATTTTTTATAATAATTCAGTAATCACTAATAAAAGCAATCACGATATTTCCAAAAATATTTTAATCTAAATTAACAAAGATTATTAACTTTTCACATATAATTTATGAAATCCCAATTAGAGTTTAATAAAAGCGTGATTAGATCTAATAATATATCTATAAGCCACATTTGAGTCTTCTATTAAATTGGATTAAATTAAACCATAATCAATCCCAAATAATTAGTTCTTAATCCCTCATAGTATTTGAAATCAATTTTATAAGTCAAAGTTTTTTAAATATAATGGCTAATGATTCTTCCAAAATAATTTAATTATTTGGTTTTTACACAATAAAATATAAATTTCTAAACTAATTAATAAAAACACTATATAAACATGATAGACAATCAAGCAATCTAGTAATCTTCAAAGTTTACATTTAATAACAATCACCCGACATAGGAGATCCTCATATAATTTATATGTGATTATAATTACTTACAAAGACAGATTTTATATCAAATTCATTAAGCAAAACTGTATCAAAAACAAATTATTTAATGAAAAGTTTCGACATAAAAGTTGTAGTACAATATATCTTTTATTTTTCTATGATTTTTTATATTCATCCGAGTTTATTCGGTGTATCAAATTCTTTAAAAACTAAATTCGGTCATAAAATTTGAATTTCTATCAGGTTTTACTAATGACTCCAAAATCGTGCTTTTCGTTTAGAATTAATTAAAAATTTCTTCACGAAAGTTGTAGGTAACCTCAAAATCTAGGTCACTAGCAATTTTTATCAAAATATGAGTTCCTTTGGTACCTCAAAATAATGTCACAATTCTCAAGTCGCAAACAAGAAAATTCAACAATATATAAACGTGTGTATATCTAAATAAACTTCTCTAATAAGATAATTTAAGCACATAAATGAAATTTAAGTTAGAAACATGAAAAAAAATCAGCAATACAATAAAATAAAATCTCAATTGCAACTAAATATTGAATTTATTCAAATCATGTCAAATTATTATAAATCAAACTATCCAAATTGATGTGATGATGAGCTTGATAGTTTTACATCATGCATATGTTTTTTGCAGCTCATACTGTGGAATGGTTAATTTTTTCTCCTTCTCATCTTTGATTATGCTCCTCAATATGTAATGATTACCACATCAGTGGAGAGATTATTTGTCATGAGTTTTCTTTAGAGATGCATTATTTGCAAGGAATGGGGAAAGTTGGGAGCAATCTCTTTGCTGTTTTCAGCATTTTTTGGTCCTTGATAATTTTGTGGTATTACAAGCGGGCTCATTGTGGAAAAAAATGTCTATTGACTTGGATTCGACTTTGAAATACATGTATAATGATTATTAAAGTTAAGGATTATGTAGTATGTGAAATAATGTTAATGATAGCACTAAAAGTTATGTAAGATGTGAAAGAAAATAAAATATTTTATATTAGAGTATACTTAATAAATTACATTTCACATAACGCAAAGTATATGTAAATTATCTTCATGCTACAATCATGGTGTGTCTATTATAATTTTTTTTGAAAGATTCATTATATATTTTTAATAGTTTATATTGTGCATGGTGCAAAATGGTGTACATGGGATAATTTATCAAGTTTGAATGTGTAGTATGTAAGATGATAAGTTTATTGTGACATCAAGGTAATTATCTCGTTGCTTTGATCTTTTACAATTAAAAAATAAAACATGGTCATGGTCGTGGCGGCCATGAACGAAGCAAGGCTTATACTTATCATTTATACTAAGAAGACTTGTGATTACTTTTTCTTTATGTATTTCATATCCATTTTTTTGTGTTTATTCTTAATTTTTCCCCAAATTCTCATTTACAGCGTGAGTGGGCAGTGCTCCAGTTATTTGACGTGCAACCCAACCCTTGGTCTTCTGTTACAGCCTTTTAATTGGTTTGCAACAAACTGTATGAAGCATTTAGTATTTATGTTCCAGATGCAAAGTGAGCAGAATTTCTCCATGCCGCCTTTTGTTGCATTGATACTTCATCTCCATATCTGGCTGCTTCAAACCATACTGCTTCATACCCTGCTACTTCTAGCATGCATTGAAAGTCATTACATCGGATGTGATGAGAGGGGCATATGTGTTTGCTCTTCATACGTGTTTTCTCTTCTCTAGGAGGATATTAGACTGCAATCTCCTACTTTGGTTTCTTGAACTTAATATGAAGAAGAGTACTAAACGTAAAAGGTACTGGTAACCAGAAGTAGGAGATTGCAGTAGGAGGGTTTGGTTAAATGTTTCTAATCTACTGTTGCTACAAATTTAGCACAAACAAGAAAGCAGAAATAATTTAAAAAAACATTTAACCAAACTAGATGTAGCATGAAATTAAAAAGTAACCCAAATATGACATCTAGGTATCATTACATTCAGATTATATAATACTAATATAGTATTGAATTAAATGACTCCTTAAATTATTTTTAAATAGATTCATGCCTAAGTATATTATTGCGAACTTATTAGATAAATTGCCTACTAAATTTAATAGTTTTATGTTTGTTTATGCATTTATATGTATATAGCACACATGCATATTTGATTGTTTCTGTTTTCTAATGATTATATTTCAATTCGTGTGAAAGTTGAAACATCTTTAATTCAGGATAAGCTCAAATAGAATCGGCTTAAATGATTTTGACATATAAATTATCGGTCAATAAAAGTTTTAATAAAGAAAGTTGGATTATTAATCTTGTCTATCTAAAAAGAGGAAGAAGAAAGAAAAAAATCATTACAAAAAACCATAAAACATGAGATTTTGAAAGTTACAAGGCTTAGAAAAAAGAAGTCTGAAAAAATTTTGTGATTTTTTTAAAAAAACATATATAATGTGAAATAAATTTAATTATATTAATAATTATGTTAAATGTGAAACTCTAAAATTAATTAATTTATCAAAAAATTATATTAGATGTGAAATAAAGTGATTACTTAATGTTAGAATTTATATAGAATAGGGTATAAAATAATTTTTTTAGCTTTTTAAAAGTTACTATCAATTTTTACTATAAAAAGGGTTGGTATCAATTTTTACTGTCAAAAAAAATTGGTATCAATTTTTAATGCTCTCTTTAGTGGTTGAATGCAATTTACCCTGTAAATTATATTTCTTAAATTTATAAATTATAAATTTTTTCCTTGGTGCAGCGGTGCAGGAAAACACTGAACTGCCCTGGGAATATCATCTATAATGCACAATCCTAGCCCTCCATTTCACCTCGTCATCACCCCCAGCGGTGAGCCGGGCGATCATAACTGTCAAGCTTCCACACGACGGCGAATAGGCCAGCAACTGACTTTCTGGCAGTGGCATCTCGTGGCCACATCGTCTTCATGATCCATCGACGATCGTTCCTCTAGAAACCCAAGTCATCTCTGCCCCGTTGATTCGGTTGTGCGACGTGCTTATGTTATCACTAAGGCAGATTGATTGTCAATCCCACCGCCTTGATCTAGCTGATAAGTCCCTTTGACCCTTTTCCATGGCGTCGTGTACGGTAAGGTTGGTCACCTTGCACCTCTGAAGCCCTACTACAGTCCTTCAGCTGCTGCCCTAGAGCTCAGGTAGCGTTGTGTGAAGGAAAGGGCAGGGAGAGTATTCGATGTTGTCGAATAAAGGTGTTGAGTAAGTGGAGAAATTGGCTGGTTCGTTCATGGCTGAGTATATTTTGGATTTGAACGATCTATGTAAAAGGTGAACTCTAAGCTTGTTGGCTTGGTGAGTCCTCTGGATTGACTTTTTGTCGTGATCGTCGACATGGTAATTTTATTTTGCCCTCCTGTAACTTGGAATTAATCTTTTTATCTTAAATTACCAATATTCTGATATGATGCGTTGTCAGTATATGCTTTTTACATGAATGATTCCATCCACATCTATGCCAACTCTTAATTCGACCATGCTGCAACCTATTGATATTTAATTTTGTTTTGCAGTTTCCTTTTCCTTGTATACTTACTGTACATGCACGTAATATAGATTGCTATTTTGAATGTAATTTAGTGAAAATGCTGAATTATACCATGATTTCAGTAAGTTTTATTTAGTTTGTATTGTGAAACTTCTTTTGACATCTGATAAGATTGTGGGTTTCTAAGGAAATGAATTTGTGGACTTTTCTTTGTGTCTGCTAGTATCTATTTATATGTTCTTTATGATGCTTCTGCAATAACAATGATCCATCAAATCTGAGTAGGGGAAAGTTGCTGATTGTTTTTGTGCTTCATAAGCAATCAAGCTTATTAATCCTGAAATTTTGCGCCTGGTAATTTAACATTTATCTTATTTCAATTTTCTTGTGTGTTATGCCTTCATGATATGTTTGGTGTTTTCCTTTATTAACAACTGCTTCTTAAAGATTTATATGGTTGTAAAACAATTATTTTTTTCTGGAAAAACATGCTTCAGTTTCATTTAGATGATGTAGTTAATTCTGGCTTATTTTGATTGAATGTTCCATGATATCACCCACTTTGATGTTGGCATCCTTTTATCAGATTGTGCGGCCATATAGCCCTGTGGCAGGTCATCTGCAAATTGAGCTTCCCCAATCCCTCAATTGCACTTAATGCAGATCCCATCTCCATGTTATAGCTAGTTTCTTCATCATTCACTTCCTAACATGCGCCTTTGGTGAGGTGTGATGGCTGGATGCTACATCTGCTCTCCAGAATTCTCATCTTACCCCCAACCCCCTGTGAAGTTGCTGGCCATCCCCAGAAGCTTGGCGTGACGGTAAGATGGGAGAGGACTCTTGGCGATGTGGAATAGCATTTGTATTTGGGGGGTTGAGAAGTTTACTGGTCGCATGTCTGAGTTTATACTGGATCTAAATGTTCTTTGCAAAAGAGTGATTATATAAGCTTGAAGGTTTTGCTTGCCATGCTGGTTGAAAATGGATCCTTTCTGTGCTAATGAAGTTGGTAAGCTATAATCATTTCTTCAATATTTTATTTTCCTTTGTATTCAACATGTCATATTATTCTGTCATCACATTTGGTTTTATTTGTTATTGTAGTTTATTTCACGTCTCTTAGTTTACATTACTTTTTTTTATTTTTGAAAAGACATTACATTTTTGAATTGCAGAAAAGCCATTACATTTTGTTTAGTTTGTATTATTTATCGTACTAAATTGGAGTTCAAAGCTAACTTGTTAGAAGGTTTTGGGCATGCTTTGCATGTGGATTTTTCCTTGTTTCTCAATTTTTTTTATCTTATTTGTAGTTTTCATGTTCTTAAACCCTGAACATTTTGCAATTTTCCCATCCCCATGTTGGAATTGGCTTCGAAGCTAGTTCCGTGGCCCTATTTGGCAGGAGAACCTCCACAGTTTTTATTTTCCCAATGTTCTTTAGGTGGAAATCTGTTTATTACTTTTCAATTTATGTTGCCAGTTCTACCATACTAATGTAAGTTTATTTTGTTGTCCTATAGTCATCCTTTAACATGTCATTGTGATTTTACTTGCATCTTTATGCCAGCAAGGATGCTCTTACTATAGGTTCTCCTGATGCGCCACCATGGAGCTTGTGTCTGCTCTTCATTAAAGAATTGTTGACTATCCTTTCCTTTGTTGGCTCCAATCCTAGCTCTTGCAGCATAATTAGCTTCATCGCTTTCTTGACAGCAATCACTGATCCAGATGTCCTAGCTGTATTCTTTTTCATCTCTTACAACAGTACCAGTTGAATGAATTGTGAGATGGGCTGCTCTATTCTCCAAACCCTAAGTCTTTACCTATAGATTAGAGTTTTGGCCTAGTAGATCTTGTAGTGAAGAATGGCACTTGCCGTCATTTAGTGTCATTAAGGAAAAGTTCTGCTTGACAGAAATGTTCATTCCTTGAGATGATTGTTAGTCTTAATGGCTTAGGCTTGCCAAAAGACAAGTGGAGTCATCAGCAGTTGTTAGCTCATATTGTGTCTTGTGAATACTTGAGAAAGGCATACTTCTTATATTGTTACTAAATAGGTAGTAAATCTTTGGTTCCATTTTCACCAAATGAATGTGTTCTAGCTAAGTGCATATTCTTGGTGCGGACCTTTTATGTTTGCATGTCCTCACTGTAGTTAGGTTGATTGAACTTTTCATGTTTGTATCAAGTTTTTCTGTGGTGCCGTTTTTGTGATGCTGCTTTTTGTTAAATTCATGCTAAAATTGTTGGCTCTCAGTCATGGCTTTCAAATTTAGTTGGAAATTTAGGGTCCATTTGGAAGAATTTTTTATGATTAAATTTGTCATGAGTTGATAATCTACATGATGCAAATTAAAATTGATTTTTAAATTAAAATTTGTGGTGAGGTGGTATAATGTTGATAATTATTTTGGAGTATCTATATTATGTGGAAGTAATTAATTTTTATACAGGGATTTTTGTGAAATGTGAAATAATATGTTTTTTTATTATTGTGGATTAATATTTTGTGATTTTTTTAATAAAGCCTTCTTGACTTTGGTAGTCTGCTAGTTTTGGCAGAAAGCCAGAAACTGTAATGTAATAACTGTCTTTTCGTGGTATCTGATAGTTTGATCTCAGAATAAGAAAACCTGTTGAATGTGAGATACAAGTATGGTTGGCATCACTCCTTATAATTGTTTCATTCCCCATTTTCTGTTTTGTTTCATCTTGCAATAGTTAATAATCAGTCTACTTTATAAAGAAAAAAAAATCAGATCAGTCTACTTTATAGATCATGCAGAATACTAACACGTTGCAGAGTGCATTATTTAAAGAAAGCTATCCTGTTTTCTTATCTACATTGTGATGGATGGCTACCTCAGTTTTTTCTCTCTCCTTGGTTTCATAGACCTGCGACCGGTCAATAATAATTCAAAATTTTCATCTTGCATAACATTTTTTGCGGATCATACTGTGGAATGATTTATTCTTTCCCCTTCTTCATTCTTAACTTTGATTATATTTTCTTCACTATCCACGAGTAATGATTGCCACTAACAATGAATCAGTGTATGTCAGCTTAGGCTTTCTTGAGGAAAATATCGTTTGCATTGAATGGAGCTAGACAAGAGCAATCTTTTTTTATGTTTTCGGTTTTTTGATCTCCTATAATGGGAAAGCCGCAAAGTGTATGAAGCATTTGTGCTCTAGATTCAAAGTGAGCTTTCCCATTCTGCCTTCTGTTGCTTTGATTCTTCTTCTCCAAAACTGTGCTGCAGCTATGCGATTCCTAACTGCTGCTGTTTCAAAATGAAAGGTATTTTGTCACCTTTTTCCTTTTCCCTACTACTTCCTGCGTGAGGTGAAATCCCGTGGCGTTTATCAGTTTATAATAGTCTGTGAATGAGTTGTATATGGCTGTGGACAAATTGAATCTTGTCAAATCCTATTAGTTTGGTTTTCTCTAGTTGGATTGTTTTCTAATAACGTTTGAACCTTGTTATCATGCTGCATCTAGTCAATTAACGTTTTTTTTTTAGTTTTTTTGCTTTTTTGTGTGATAAATTTATGATAAGAGTAGTTTAATTCTGCATCTTCCCGTCAACCACATAGAAGTGCATGCACTCGGATTTCTGATCTATTTACAGTTCATGATTGATTCATTAATACTGAAGGTCATGTAATTTAGTGAGGAGTAAGTTAAGTTGGTTGTCCCAAAGGTCATTTCCGGAATTGTTTTTTAACCATGAAATGTTATTGTGTAACACCCAAAAATTTGGATTGGATGTCTTGCAAATTGGAATTATATGCATAAATTTGGATGACAAATAAATTTAAAGTATACTAGGTCCAGAAAATAAGAAAAAAAATTAAAGTAGCTTAAAGTAGCGTTTAGGATTTATTTGATATTCAAAAAGGACCCACAATGAATGCAATATAAAAGTTGAGACTTAAAGGTAATTTTATGGTATTATTGTTTATATAGATAAATTAGGGCTCGATGAAGAAGATGAATTTATTGTGGACTTTGAAATGGTTGAGGATTTCGTATGGGTTCCAAAATAACTTAGGATGAATGCTATAAGAAATATTGGACTTAGAATTAATTTCTTCAAAATGTGAAATTTATTTAAAAATATTAAGAGAGATATTAGAAAGTTACATGCCTTAATTAAATTTGGATTTATTTAAAATAGTTATGATTTATGTCAATAATTATGGCCAATAAATTTCTATGAGAACATGTGTTAAAATTGGAGATATTCAAGAGATGAAATTTTGAGCCAAATATTGTTTGATATTATCTATTCAAAATTTGAATTTAATAGATTAATTTTTCTCTAATTTTAGCTTTGAAAGAAATACTAGATTTACCCCCATATTGAGTTATTAGAAAGAAGCAAGGTTTGTTTTCTACCACACGCGATTCATTCCTATCCCGAATAGTGACTGCTTACCCCCTTTCCTATATTGGCTAAAAATGGAGAAGGGAGAGAGAGGAAGAGAAGAAAATGAGAGGAAGAGAAGAGAAGGGAAAAAGTAAGATCTAATGCGATGCGGCCATTCTCTGCTGAATCAACAACCACGAAAGAGGGATTCCAACGATTTGGAAAAAATATGAGATGGAAAGGAGAAAAGTAAATTTTTTCATGGTTTCTTGAGGTAGGAGATGACGAGATCTCTTTGACTGTTATGGTTTAAACTTAAGCAAATATAAGAATTCAAATAGTTTTGTTTCAATAATTTGACATGATTTGAATATTTGATGTTCAATTGCGTGTGAAATTCTATTTTATTCTATTCTTAATATTTTCACTATGTTTATTATTGGCTTCATCTATCTTATTAAAGAAGTTTGTTTATGTATACACATAATATTATATTGCTGAAATTTTTTTAATTTCTACCTGAAGCTCGTAGTATTATTTTCTGTTATCAAACAAACTCCGATTTTGATGAAATTGGTGGTAACATAGTTCTTAAAGCTAGCTATAATTTTTGTGAAGAGTCCTTTGATTAATTCTGAACAAGAACCTTCATTGTGGTGTCACTGGTGAAATTTGGCAGAAATTTAGATTTTCGATTTGGCTCAATGTATAGCGTATTTGATATACCAAATAAACTCAGATTGCCACAAAACTTTTATAAGAAGTTAGAGGATACATTATACTATAATTTATGTAGAAATTTTCTATCAAATAGTTATTTTTGGTGCATTTTTACTTGATGAATTCGATACAAAATCTATCCTACGAAGGATCATGATCATGTATCATTTAAATGTGGGACTCTCATACTGATGATTTGCGTTAAGTGTGAAATTTAGCAGATTGTTAGATTAGAATATCTTTAATTTCTGTATATTGGTGTTTTCTGAAATTGACCCTGAAGTATAGGGATGGCAATTTGTACCCATACCCGATTAAATCGCCCTGACCTGCCCCTAATGGGACAGGTATGGGTACTAAAATTTTACCCGCAACCCGCCCCACCTCGCCCCGCCCCGTTATGCATATATTTTTATCTTTTCTTATATAAGCTTATATAGAGTCAAATAAAAAGAATGCATTGAAAATGTAGAAATGTAAGGTCTTGCTTTCATAGTGTAATATTCACCATGTGGCTACGATTTTTGTTGTTTCAAATAGAGTAAAATAATTTGATTTTCATTAACATTAGTGAGGAAACGGGGTGGGGCGGGGACGGTACGGGTTTGTGAAAACTAGAATAGGGGCGGGGCGGGGCGGAAACGGGTATGGGGCGGGTATGAGTAATGAATAATATATAGCGGGATGAGTATGGGTATTTATAAATCCAACCCAAACTTGCCCCGTTGCCATTCCTATTGAAGTATTTGCTTTATTAAACTTCTGAATGATAGAGATTTGACTTATCAAATTTATTCCAAGTACTATAAAATGTTGAAGATTGATGACCATTATTAACTTAAATTAGATCAACTTTTGGAGACGCCATTATTATATGTGTTTAATATTTACTAGATTGTTATGCAATTTTGGATCAAAATAGAAGTAATTGAAGATTAAGGTCTTATTCGGTGGGGTGTTAATTTTAAGTAAAAAAAGAACAAATATTTTATTTTATGAAGTTGATAGGAAAGAAATTTAGTCTCCTATATTATGATGATCTAATTATAAAATTTTATGTAATTCGATAAATACATTTTGCCTAAATGAGTTGATGACATCTTGACATGACAATACGATGGTGTATGACCTAATGTGATACTAGATAAGACAAGAAGTAGATGCATATGATAGATGGTGATTTATTCGTGGATATCTATAAGAACAAGGTGACATATTGTAAACGTATACATCATTTATAACTTGATCATGAGATGTAGTTGTGATATAGTTTGCTTGATTAAATATTCTCGCTTGATGAGATAAGTGGTGGCTATGATTGAGAAATATGTATTATTTAATTGAGTGTAACTATTCTGAATTCGAGTATGATATTAGGCAATAATAATTTATGGTGAGATTGATTATTGTAAGTCATAAAAGGCTCACCATGTGATGATGTGCCAAGTAAAGAGACTTGTCTTAAGATGAACTTTATGATGAATTTGCTATTGCTTATAATTGTTCGACAACATAATAAGAAGCGGGGAAATTTGTTATAACTTGTCTGTCCAATTGAATAACTTTACTATGTGGTGTTCAGTCTAAAGGTGACCATGCCATAAAGTAATACAATGTTGATCTTCAGGTGATTTACTATTTGATATAATACACAGTGTTGACTTAAAGATGCTATACTGCAGTTTGGTTAATTTTGAGGTGACAATCTCCATGAATGGTTAGTAAGATATTATACAAGAAGCCCGGTGTTCAAAGAGTTAAATGAAATGAAATTAAGGGAGCGTTTGATTCATTGTTATTTTGATGTTTTATTATGTAATTTAGATGTCATGATATTTAAATGTCATTTTTTGACTAATAAGTTTATAATTTTATAAAAGATTATTTATATATATCATTAAACCAAATAATTGATTTCTCTAAATAATATAACATAACATCAAGATAACATTGAACCAAACGCCCACTAAATAAAAAAAGATTCAAGACATATTTTTGAATTACATGATTTTTGTGATGAAATATGTGTTTTACAATTCTTTTTCATGGTATTCGTTTTATAGTTCTTTAAATGAATCATTCTACTATAGAATGCAAGTACTTGTAACTGCTTTAATTGTTACTGTCAAGATGTTTATTCACTTGTGATATGTTTATATATGTTGCTTATGTGATACATATAATGATTCCCATAAATTTCAAGAAATAAAGTTATGAATTAAAAGCTTTAAATGTTTTATGTAGCCCATAGCCGGTGATATCTCCTATTGAATTCTCTTGGTAGACTGATGTTTTTTGGTAATATTTTTATAAGTTTAGTACAAGCACAAGAGTCATGAGTAGAAACGACTGAAAAATTAAATTAGATGATTAAGTTTAAGATTTTATATTTGTTTATGATGTAATAAATAGTGTACACCGATGTTAAAAAAAAATAGTGTACACTAATGATAAACTTGTATTATGATATAATGGACACATTTGTGGAGTGGAGTAGAAAAAGAAAAGAGTGTGTAATGGCTGAGGTCGTAACGATTGAGGGCGTTACTTGATGCATGGTCATAACTTTGTTATGAGAATGTTTTGTTTTTAGGAACTTCCCTAAGATCTACAAATACATGAGTGAATCATTTTAGCGACACTTTTTTATATTTAGAAACTTAAATTTTTTTGAGGTTTATAAATACGTTCATACCTGTCTCGTGGGTTTTCAATGGGACAAAAGGCTATGTCAAATATAATTCATTCGTTGTCTCCCAGAACAGAAATATCCTCATAAGACATGCCTCCAGCAAGACTTTGTTGACTTTTTCATAAAAAAGAAACTATATTCACCTCAGTTATATCCAACCCTTTAACTCACGCCAATCATCTACACTTTTCCTTTCAAGGTATCATCAAATCTGAAGACCTACTAGGTACAGATCCACACGTGCATGAGACGGCTCACATCGCTTCTATAGCATGGAAGCACGAGCCCGTTAGGAAATGATCTCTTGTACGTATGAGGATACCTTAAAGCTTTGGCGTGTGTTCACAATGCAGCTAAGTGTCTAACATTGTAAACATTATAAATTAGATTGCTTTTGCAAGGGACCTCACTCGAAGCCCTGCTAGTCTCCACGTGCCTACATTGAAAAGCAACAAACTAAACTAGTGATAGAGGCCATTTATAATCCTTCAAGCCCTTTTGCAGTCGATGCAACCTTGGTAGCTATTAATAAGCTCTTTTTGTGTGTCCAATCTTGTGATGCATGCTATAAATGATTGTATTGGAACTCGTGCTTTTTTCTTCACTCCTTATACTTCATCATGTTCTCTCTTCCTGCTTTTGTTTGGTCCTTCGGCTCTTCTTTTAAAGTGGGTATTTTTTTCTACTATTTTTGGAATATTTGCCCTGTTTGTCTGCCCGTTTAAAATTAATCTGGTTTAATTTTAACCAGACATATCACATCACATATAAAATTTAATATTAAAAGTTAATTTTATTTCACATATTACACACATTACTAAAATAATAACTAACTTATATTACATCCCTCACATATCCCAACATAATAACTTACTTTATATCACATCCCTCACACACCCCAACATAATAACTAACTTTACTTCACATCATTCACAACTTTTAATAAAAGAATATCTCTATCCAAGTTTAATTTTAACCTTGTTAAATTTTACCTTACAAACAAACAGACCCATGTTTGGTAGTAAAGGGAACTTGCTCTTTCTTCACCTCTTGATACCTCATCATGTTCTCTCTTCCAGCTTTAAAGGATTGGAACTTCTCATTATTGTCTACTATATCTAAAATATTCTTAATGTTTTTTAGTAAAGGTACCTGGGTTGCATAGAAGTCCTCCGAGTGTTAGTCCAGAAGTAAGAATAATAGAATATATCCCATGTCCTCTCTAGCATGTACAACACATAACATTGTATGATGACAAGGGATGCTAATCAGATTCCTAGTGATGACAATGGATAGATTTGGATCGAATCGACTTTTATCCAAATCTAACTAGTATGACAATCAAGTAGGATCAAAATTTGGATTGGATCAGGATGAAGTTATATCCGATTTATGACTCATGATGAATCAGATTTCGAATCAAGCTTCGGTTCGATTCGAAATGAAAATAATATCCAAAACTCTCAGGAAAAGATAATAGAATTGCCTTATTATTCCCAATGTGGTAGAGAAACTATAAAGTAAAAAAGATTGTCAAAATTTTCTAATCAGTTTGCAATATTATGAAAGAATTTCCACTTTAGGTGTTTAGGTTCTAGTCCTTAATTATAATCATAAGATGTTGAACTAATACATTATAATTCTGCATTATGATGCCTGCGTTGAAATGTTGAAGATGAATGATAGATATTGAAGCAATATTGTTTGTCATATTGACATGTCAGTTACTTTATAATGTTTGGGTTACAACTTGGATATGATTTATAATTTCCCCAAAACTTATTGACGCTAGTGGTTAGATCAATATCACATCAGATTACGATAGATCCGTAAATTTATGTGTTCCTTATTATTTTGAATTAGGTCTTAGATGGCCTAGATATTCCAAAATCTACATTCACAACTCTATATTTATCCTTTTAGTATTAGGCTTAATGTATATCCTTGTAAACAACATGATATTCATTAGAGGAGGTTGGGATCATATGCATCCACTTGATATTCTTCTGGATTTCATCTACTCTTTCAATAGCTGATGGAGTGATCATAGAGGTATGACGGGCTAATACATCCCGGATATGACAATCTTGACAGCAACTTCAGCCTCAGATTTTCTGAAGTTAAAATTGACATGCTTCTTCACTTATAACCTAGCTGATAAATGACTTTACATTGTTATCAATGACATGGTCCGTTTTAACAGTTGTACCATAGGAATGCCCGACCCAATTATGTTTTTGATATTATCATTGTTCACTTCGCCTTCATTAACAGTTGCAGGACCCCCTTTACAGTAGCTTTGAATTCATCAGAATCTAAACCAATAGCGTCCTGTTTCATAATACAAGCTTGAAATAACTTCTACGAGCTGTCTTCTCCTAATACTTCATTCAAATTTAATATGCAAATGAATGCCTCCAATAGCCTTTCCAGCAAGGGCACCAAACATTTTTAACACATCTACATCTGTTAAAATAGGGACAGTCCTGTTCAGTGTTTACCATAGGACAATAATGTTTGTGATCAAGTAATCACACATTATTACTATGCTTTTTTGCAACAAAAAGAAAAATCCTCCTCAAAGTCAACCATAGCATATTTGTTTGGGTCAACTCAGCTTATTGGAGTTTCTATTGATCTATAATTTATATATCCAAATTGTTTGCTGGAGATAGTTCTGGCACTGGCCAACCAGCGGTTGACCAAAGAGGGGGGGTGCTTACTATTAAAGCGGAATCATTTCCGTCTCTCTCTTCGATCGAAGACCTGAAATCCCTCAGTAATGAGAGAGATGAAGATGCTACCTTGTTAGTTCTCATCCTTCAGAGACTACGAGTGTAATATCCATTGACAAAAGGATCGCCCTAAGATGATCATTTCATGGTTATTGAGAACTAATCAAATCAGATGGTTCTATTTCTCAATCTTTCTTACTTGCTCCTACGGAACCAAAGTCGAAAGGATTGAAAAAGTCAGTCATTCACAACCACTGATGAAGGATTCCTCGAAAAGTTATTGTGGAATTGCACTCCCTGGGGGAAGGGGAGCAATTCCGCGAGGTACAACAAGAACCTAATCACCAGCTCTTTTTTTCAAAAAGAAGAGTCACGCTTTAACCTATTCTTTCTCTAAAGTAAAGGTATCGACAGAAAGAAGTCTCTAGCTGTGGTGTCTGCTTTCGAAGAGAAAAAAGGTTTTTTTTCCTCTGTGAACTTCAAATGTGACCTTATTGAAATCGGGCAACCGAAGGACTGGGGCCTGAGAGATGCAGGCCTTGATCTCGTCGAAAGCTCGAGTGGCCATTTTGGTCCATTTGAAAGGTCCTTGTTTCATGCAGTCAGTAAGTGTGCGAGGGTGCTAAAGTTCTTGATAAACCTTCTATTCTATATAAGGTAGCTAGGCCGTGGAAGCTCCTAACATCGTGGGTGGTTTGAGGGATGGGGCACTCTACTATGGCCTGAACCTAAGAACACAACAGTGCGTTGGAAGAACTCCAATTTGAGGTTCGCATTGAGACTGTGTTGTCATAGGGTGATGCAAACCTGTCGTTAGTGGTCGATATGTGCTGAAGCGCTACTGCTGATCATTTGGATTCCAAGAATATACATTGGATGACCCAAAAAGATGAAAGGAAGGTTAGGGATCGAAGCCTCCGGCTCTCGGCGTTCACTGGCCAGCAACTTTCGTGCTGGAAGAGGGCATAGATTCATTCAATTGAACTTAATCACGGATATGTGCTCATTTCTCATCATGTTCTTTTGCGTATACCCTTTTATGCATGTCCTAAATAAAATTGCTAACATTTTTCTTTTCTAAAACTCTTAAAGTACTTTTTTTGGAATTTTATAATAAGATTTTTCTAAACCAATGAAAACTAAATGTAAATTTTCTTTTTTCTCTAAATATTTTCGTTAAATCTCTCAATAAATGAATAGTTTTCATGGTAGATCTGTCTGACATAAAATCAAATTGATTCTATGATACCCTAATATCACGACATAATTTATGTTCCATCATCCTCTCCCAAAATTTTAAAGTATGGCTCATTAACTCATTTTCTTTATAGTTAGCACAATATTGTACATCACTTTTTATTCTGTAAATCGATATCATTGTACTCTTTCTCTATCATTTGACATTCTTTCTGCATTCATGTTGATAAACAAACTAAGTTGAAAGGATGTATGTAAAAGGTGGTTTCTAAGAGTGAGAAAACCCATTTCAAATAATAAAGTAAAAATGTTAAAAAATATTATTGCTAAACAAAATCCACGGATATTGTATTAAAATATGTACCTAGTCAATAATAGTGTTGCCTTTAACTGTACATGAAGACGATGAATGGGAAGAACGAGATGGTCAATGGAGTAGGAGAACTGAGTAGATAACATAAAATAGCATAAGGTAAGATTATTAAGGTTGTTAGTGTAGAGAACGATGATGATTGATAACAAAAAAAAGAGGAATAGATGAGGTAGAAGAAGAAGTGAGCAAAGAAGAAAATATGGAGGTAAAAGAAGACAGTTACCTGTTGATGCAAATAACGATATGATGGGCACCAGGGAAGAAGAAGTGCTCCGATACAATATATGTATAGGAAAACCCTAATCACACCTTCACTGTCAAGCCATGGATTTTGAACCATTGTGTTTTGATTTCATAAAATACCTTATTTGTTGAACTCGACTCAAAATTGTTCGACCTTTTGCAATCAATTTGTCATCATGTTTTGAGTTTGCTTATATATTATTGCTGAGATTATAATGAGTCGGTTTATTGAGCCAGCTACTTGAAATCATTGACGTAAATTATGGCCCTTATGTGCAGTTAGGTCCCTTAACTTTCCAAGTGGAAAAAGGTACTTTGGTGTCGGTAATGTTGATATTGGATATATTTGCATATATTTACTAACTAGAGGACCTATTCGCTTATCTTGAAAATGTAAGAAACCTATCAACACAGGGCCAAACTAAATGGTCTTATTTTCAATTTACCCTAAAAATGCACTTAATTGAACCATTGGGCCCACTATTTTAGCTTGTTGCCTTAGATAGGTGGTGAAACCTTCTTGGCTTGAAAATCTTTGTTTATTGCTAATATAGTGACGGGTAAAAATTGAAGATATACACACACATAAAAATCTTAGTTAGAGTTCTACCGAGTAGATCTTGGATTGAAGAAAAGCACTGATGGTCATTGGATGCTGTTGAAGAATGGTTCTCTTTGAGAAAATTTTGCTTGTCCTTTAATGGCTGTGGATTAATTGGATTTGGATGTTCATTACTTACGATTATTGTCAAGCTTGATGGCTTAGCCTTGCCAATAGAGAAATGGAGTTCTCGGCTGTTGGTTAGCTTATAATGCGTCTTCTGAATAATCAAGAAAAGGCATGCTTCTTATCTTGTGATTTAGTAGGTAGAAAATCCTTTGTTCCATTATCATGAAAATATTCATGTTCTAGTTTACTGCATATTCTAGGAGCGAACATATCATTTCATGTTGTCATTGTTTGTAGTTTGACAACATTTTTTTAATTTGGTATCTGGATTTTCTGTGATACTGTTTTTTGGATAAATACAATGGTAAATTTCTTAGCTCCCAATCATGACATTCAAATTGAATAGGACTAAGGATTTTGCCTTTTGCAAATGTTGTGTATTCACCTGTAAAAATATCTGAAGTTACTAGTGTTAGATTCTTTATATCAGTGATGAAGATGACCTTCAATATCTTTCGGAAGTCTTGTTTTAGTTTAGGCAGAAACAGTAATACAGAAACTCTATAGTCTTTTCGTGGTATTTGGTATTCTGATCTCTGCATAAGAGAAACTGTCTTGCTTGTGATACTAGTATTGTCTCATTGCTCTTCATGGTTGTTTCATTTACCATTTTGTTTTTTTATCGTATACTAGTCAATCATCAGTCTATATATAAAGAACATGCTGTAAACATTTTTTTTTATAGAAAACAATCATGTTTTGATAACCTACATTGTGTTTAATGATTTATTGATTTTGTTTAATTTATATATACATGCAAGTGCATATGTATATTAATTGCAATATAAGATTATTGTTCCCTTGTGGATGATATTTGTAGTTACAAAAGACCAATATCTGCACACAGAAAGTAGATTTTTGTAGTAGCACTAAAACTGTTATTGTATTGGAGTGTGATATAAATGTCGTGTGTCCTACATAGTGGCACTAAAACAATTCTGTCGTATTGGAGTATGATACAAATGCCATGCATCCTACATGGTAGCACTGATATGATGCAGCTGTATCGGTGTGCATGCAAAGGTAATTTTCCTCGATAGTAGCACTCAAGTGATGTGACCGTATTGGAGTATGCTATAAATGGCATGCGTCCTCCATATGAAACTAATACTACACAAATGTATTGGAGTACGATACAGAAGTTTGCATCATCGATAGGGGAAGTGGTATAATGCAATAGTATTGGAGAATGATGCAAATGACATGTGATGTGTCTTGCATTGTGGCCTTGATACTACGCGACTGTATTGGAATACGATACACAGGTTATATTGTCCATAGGGACTTTGGTGTGTCACGATTATATTAGAGTATGATACAAAGGCATTAGTCCTCCATATTAGATTTCATATTTGGTTACGAAAATTCAGTTTTTGTGCATAGAAATTGTATTTTCATAGTCAAATAAGATTAGATTTTTGTGCAAAAGAGAAATCTCATTTTATATTCAAGTATGAAGATGACTTTTACATTAAAAAAAATCATATTTAATTACAAACATCTCCTTTATTGAAGTGAAAGATAGATTTTTTGTGCTCAAAGGTATCATTTTGTATTTAAGTATGAAAACAATATGTCAGAAAAGTTGCATATTTCATTACGAAAAACAAATTCTTGTGCATAGAAAATGCATTTTCGTAATCAAATAATTTTTTTTTTCATTTGCTATTATTTTGTGCATAGAAGGTCAATGCTGTCTTGTGATTGAAAAATTCGTTAGGCATCACGTGTGCACTCTGGGTGGGATGTGCACATGTGGTACCTCATAGCTGAATGTCGAACGGTTAAAGGCCTTGAACCTAGCAATTTTCTGATGTGATTGTACCTGATTGAGCATGCACCTTCTCATGTGACTGTACCTAATTGAGCATGCACCTACAATACATCTATATTGGCGCATATAAGTTTTTTTTTCTTGATAATGGTGGTATACCCTCTTTACAAATAACATAGAAAATGCTTTGTAGCTTCCATAAGTGACTCCAAAATTTGAATTTAATTCGGATTCTTATGTAACAACTATGTGGCAAGGCTGCCACATAGGTAAAAATAGTTGTTTTACTTATGGGGCACTATTACTTCATAGAAATCTTAGTTTGATTTAAATTTTAGAGCTATTTATTTTTGAAAGATTTTTTTAAAAATAATTTGGAGTTATTTATTGGGGATTTGTAAATTAATCAATTACAAATTATATTTCTCAAAATCCGTAAAGTGCGAAAATACTGAACTAACCTGGAAAATTTCATCAAGCATAACACTAGACCTCCGTTTTGCTTTGCCATCGCCCCCAACGGCGAATTGGTGGAAGCCCCCTATGCTTCGATCAATCATCGTCTTTATGTAGTAAGACTTCTCCCAATTATTTTTAGACGTCGGTGGGGAGGCTGACAGCTAACTTTCTGCAATGCCATCTCGTGGCACCATTATCTTCGCGATCCATCAATGATCGTTCCATTAGAAACCCAATTTATCTTTGCCCCATTGATTCAGTTGTGTGATGTGCTTATTTGATTCCTAAGGCAGATCGATCATCAGTCCCACCGCCTCAATCTGGTTGTTATGTCCCTTTGACCCTTTTTCACCACGTTGTGTAAGGTGTGGCAACCACCTTACATCTCTGAAGCCTTGCTGTAGTTCCGCAATAGTTGCCCCAGAGCTCAGGTAGCGTTATGTAAAGGAAAAGGCAGTGAGAGTGTTTGATGTTGTCGAATAATGGTATTTAGTAAGTGGAAATATTGGCCGGTTTTAACCATTCATGGCTGTGTATATATTGGATCTGGTTGATCTATGCGAGAGCTAATCATTAAATTTGTTGGTTTGGTGATATTTTTGGAGTGACTTTCTATCATGATCTTGGAAATGGTGATTTTATTGTTCCCCATTAGAACTCGGCGTTTCTATTTTTTATCTTTAACATCCATTATTTTGATAATATTTGTTATTAGTTTATGATTTTTACATTAATGATTCCATCCACTTCTATGCTAATTCATAATTCGACCATGTTGCAAGCTATTGATATTTATTTTTGTTTTGCAGATTCTTTTTTTTTTTTACTTATTGTATGTGCTCATAATATTGTTTGTTATTTTGAATTTAGTTTAGGAAAAAGGCTGAATTATACCATGATATAAGTAGTTCTTCGAAACATTGCATTAGATGAAATTTCTTTTGATGTTTTCTATATGCATTTTACATACTATTGACAAGATTGTTGTTTTATATGTAACTGAAACTGTGGGATTATCTTTGTATGTGCTAGTCTCTTTTAGGCGTTTTTACTGTGCTTCTACAATAACAATGATCTATTAAATCTAAAAAAAAAGATCTATCCAATCTGCATAGGCATAAAGTTGCCGATTGATTTTGTACTTCTTGAGCAATCAACTTTCTTAATCTTGAAACCTAATGATTCAACGGTTTTCTTATTTCTATTTTCTTGGGTGTTTCCCCTTCATGGCATCTTTGTTTTTTCTCCACATTAACTGCTGCTTCTGATAGAATTATACAGTTGTAAACCAAATATTTTAATCTTGAAAGAAGGCTTCTGTTTCACTAGACGCTGTAGTTAATGTTGGCTTCTTTTGATTGGATGTTCCATGATGTCACTTTGATGTTGGCATCCTTTTACCAGATTGTGCGGCTATATAGCCCTGTGATGGTTCAGTTGCAAATTGGGCTTCCTTGATCCCTTTGTTGCTCTGAATGGAGATCCCACCGCCATGTTTTAACTAGTTTCCTAGTGTCATCCCTTTCCTAACATTCTCCTTTGAGGTGGTGTGATGGTTAGGTGCTAAATCTGCTTTCCAGAATCCTCTTCTTAGGCCACCCTTCTATGCAGTTGCTGGCCATTCTCAGAAGCTTGGTGTGAAGGTAAGCTAGGAGAGGACTCTTGATGAGTTGGCCCCAAGCCCTAAGACATAATCCCGAAGCCCCATGCTCGAAGCCTTAATCCTGAAGCCTTAAGTAGGAAGCTGCAAGCCTTCCCACTCCAATTGGTTGAACTGGCACCATTTTTAGTTTCTTAATTTTCTTTAGGTGCAATCTGTTTTTCCACAACCAATTTTACCATACTCATTGTCAGTCTTGATTTGTTTTGTTGTGCTATAGTTATCCATTAAACTGCTTGTTAGGGTTTTACAGGATAATCCGCTCACTATGAAGTATGGATACTTAAAAAAAATAAGTCGTCTGTGTAGACACATAGACACAGGGAGACATGCGAGGACACTCAGGTTACCGTGTCAGACACGCTAAGTGGCGTGTCCTAATAAAATAATATTAAAAAAAATTAAAAGACACTTTTTGGACACTCGGGGACTCTTCGAAAGAGCTTAAGACATTTTTGAAATAATTTTGGAGCATTTTTTAAATGCAGGACACTTCTAAGATATTTTTATGATACTTCTGACATGCAGGACACTTTTAGAATAAATTTGGATTATGAATACATCTAACTTCTCATTGTTCTTTGTATTAATATTTAAAATTTTTTATTGTTAAAATTTATTTGATAAAACTAAAAATCTATATCTTATTATAATTAAAATTTTACATAATATAAATTAAAATTCTAAGCTGACAAATTTAAATTAAATTTCTTCCCTTACTGCCTCTGAGTCTCATGAAAATGAACTAATCACAAAATGTTTAGAACTCTAGCTTCATCTCTGTCTTTTTCTCATTCTCAATGTCGTGATCTTTTATTTTCTCTTATTGTCGTGCTCGTCGTGGTTGCCCTGACGAGCAAAATTGTATTTTCTCTTATTCTCTTATTTATTTTGCAAAATGAATCCTAAATTTACATCCCAAATCTCTTCAATGTCGACATCTCTTCTCAAGTTCTTATCTTGATCTTATGAGACTTCTCTGCTATTTACCAATTATTTGTTCTTAAAAAATCAAGTTTGTTCTATATTATATATATATATATATATATATATATATATATATATTTAAGTATGAATTATTAATTTTATTATTATTGTATTTGATGTATCATGCGGTGTACATGTCCAATATTTTGAAAACCCATCATGTCGCACCGTGTTGTGTCCCTGTATCTTCGTGTTTTATCTGTGCTTTATAGCCTGCTCATTAGGGTCTTATTTGGATCTTTATGGCAGCATGGATACTTTTTCTGTAGCTTCTCCTGATTCACCACTGTGGAGCACTTGTCTGCACTTCATGAAAGAATTGCCAATTTGCCAACTATCCTTCATCGGCTCCTTCCAACATTACTGCCCTAGCTCTTAACTGCATGATGAGCTCTTTTGATTCCTTGACGCTGATTGCGCTAGCTAGGGCTGCCTATTGGACCGGTTCAACCCGGAACCGGACCGAAACCGATCCAGTAAGAACCGGTTCGGTCCAGAACCGGTTGAACCGGACCGGTTCTAACCGGTTCCGGGCCGCAGAACCGGTCCGGACTGGTTCTATGTAAGCAGAACCGGTTATCCGGTTCGGAACCGGACCAGTTCCGTTGAACCGGAACCGGTCCAATTTATTTAAAAAAAAAAAATGGGGGGCAGCGCGCGGGCGCTGCCCCCACCCCCATGTAATCTGCAGCTGGCAGATTACATCTGTCAGCTGCAGATATTATTAAAAAAAAAAAAAAATTTAAATTGAACGGTGATTTGACCGTTGCAATTTTGCAACCGGTCAAATTGCAACGGTCAAATGACCGTTTTAAAATCTAAAATGATCGTTTTAAGGTCATTTTAGATTTTTTAACATGTATTGAACTTTCTATAAATAGTATAATTTTTGTTATAATAATTCGTACAATTTATATAAAATATTTGTAAATATTTTAGTTAATATTAAAAAAAAAATTAGATTTTTTTTATGTTAATTTTGTCAGAAATATTACAAAATATATAATTTTTTTTTATAAAATGTATAAATAAATATATATTTTAATTAATTTACCCGATTGACCCGACCCGACCCAATTATCTGGATCCGGACCGGACTCGGACCGGATCCAAGGCCACCTAACCGGTTCCGGAACCGGTTGGAACCGGACCGGATCGGTTCCAGGTCCAACCGGACCTGGAACCGGTGGAACCGGACCGGAACCGGTCCGGTCCGGTCCGATAACCACCCCTAGCACTAGCCATATTCTTAATTTTCCTTTACAACATTATCCGGTGAAAGATATAGGGAATGTGCTGCTCCAGGCTTTGAATCCAAACTATTTACCTATAGCTTAGAGTTTTGCCAAGTAGATCTTGTTGTCAAGAAAGGCACTGATGGTCATTGGTTGCCATCGAAAAAAAGGTCTGTCTGCCTGAAAGAATTTCAGCTTTCCCTTCAATTGTTGACAATGAATTTGATGTGGGTGTGTATTCCTAGAGGTGTTCATTAAGCTTGATACTTAGGATTTCCAATTGAAATGTGGGGTTTCATGAGCAGTTGTTAGCTTATAATGTCCTGTGAATAATCGAGTAGAAGCATGCTTTTCGTCTTATGATTTGATAGATAAATCTTTTGTCCCATTATCACCAGATGTATGGGTTCTGGCTAAATGCATATTCTAGGAGCTAACCATTTAGCTTTACTTGTCCTCATTGTTGCTATGTTGACAGCATTTTAAAAGTTGGTATCAAATATTTCTATAACGATTGCTTTTGTGATGTTATTTTTTTGTTAAAATCATACTAAAATTATTAGCGTGAAGTGACAACAACAACAACAACAACCAAGCCTTAATCCCACTAGGTGGGTCGGCTTGCGCTCTATCAATTACCAAATTCTTATCTGAGTCTAAGTAACTAAGATCACTTCTTATAATTTTTGCCATGACTTCTTTGGTCTCCCTCTTCCTTTTTGTACATGGGCAAAATCCAATAACTCAATTTTTCTAACTGGAGGTTCAATCGGCCTACGATTTAAATGTCCAAACCATCTAAGCCGACTTTCTCTAGGTTTATCCTCAATTGGTGCAACATCAACTTTCTTTCGGATATACTCATTTCTCATTCTATCCTTTCGTGTATATCCACACATCCACCTTAGCATCCTCATTTCTGCAACATTTATTTTATTTGTATGTTTCCTCTTTGCAGGCCAGCTTTCAGTACCATATATCATTGCTGGTCTTACTACAGTTTTATAAAATTTACCCTTGATTCTGGATGACATTTTTTTATCGTACAACACAGCAGAAGCATTAGTGTGAAGTGACCTGGCATTTAAATTAAGTTGGAATTGTATGGTTTATTGGAAGAATGATTTTTTTAATGATTAATCTTATCACTAGTTTGTAAATGTTTTTGATGTGAGATAGAATTAATTTGTTAAATTTAAATTTGTGTAAGACTTGATATAATATTGATTAATTTATAATATGTTTAATTTGTGGAATTGAATTCATTTTTATGATGGGATTTGTAAGAGAAATAATATTTTCTGGAGATAATTACATGCAAGAAACCAAAATCTAACTAATGTACATTTTTCATTTGGTATTTTTGAAAATAATTATGAAATAAATTGCTAATGCATTCTCATAGATCTTATTCTGTCGTATATGGTTCTCATGTCTATAATAGAGGCTTTTATCTCACTAGGTTGAAAAGTGGATTATATATATTAATCCACGAAATAAAAACTTTAGGGTTTAGAGTTTAAGATTTTGGGTTTTGTTTTTTGTGTTAAAGTAATTTAGATCATAAGATTTAGTGTTTTGAAGTTAAAGTAATTTAAATCATAGGATTTAGTGTTTTGGATTTTAAGTTTTAGTTTTAGGGCTTAAGATTTGTAGTATAGTGAGATTTTATTCAGAAATAGTGTAGAATCAATAGTTTTTGATAAATAGGATATTCTATTTTAATGTTGACTAATATTTCATATGTGATTTTTTTTTAAAATCAGGTCATATTGACTTTGGTAATTGTCTTACCAAATTTAGTCGCTGGATTTTACTTTTTGCAATCTTGTGCATTCACTTGTAGATAATTGCTTTTAGCTTAAATTGTTAGTATAAATTTTCTTATTCTCTGATAGTGTTGTGAATGAATTGTACTGAATCAAGCTTGGTCATGTTCATGTTCATGTTCAAGCTCATTTTAGATTTCATTGTTCAAACTTGTTCATAAATGAACCATGCTTTTTGCTATTGTGTTCAGGCTCAATTTGTTACAAATAAACGAGCTTGAGCTTGATTCGAGCCTATTTATAACAATAGTCAAGTTTCGTATCGAGCTAGTTATTGAACATTGTAGAGCTTGTAATTGGGCTATCTAAATGAGTTCATATTAAGCTAGTAAATGAAGCTTGTTTATGAACTATTCATCAACCATTAAACTGAACTATCAATTGAAAGGGGAGAAAAACTTAAAAGATAAATAGTTTGTTATTGTTAGATAATAACATTGAATAATAATATTGTTATAAATATAATCGGTTCTTTTAACAAGCCTCTAGTTGAGCTTTCAAAAATATGTACAAACTCATTCGTTAAGCTTGATGAACAAATATACATGATCCCTTATTGAGCTGAGTATTGATTTGCTCCTTGAAAGCTTGGTTCATTTAATCATTTACAGCCCTATTCTCTGATGAAGGTACCATATTGTTTCTAGATTAATTTGGGAAGAGACGTAATGTAATAACTCTATGGTCTTTTAATGGCATGTGATATTGAGATATTCCGATCATATCATAAGAGAGCCTGTCATACTTGAGATACCCATATGATTGTTAATGCTATTTATGATTATTTCGTTTACTGCTTTTTTGTTTTATTTTATCTTGCACTAGTTTATAGTCAAGTATTTGTTGTAGATCATGCAAAATACTACATATAACATTTTGGAGAACTCATTTGTTAAAGAAAGCTAAATGTTTTTCGTTTCTATATTATGATGAACGATATGGCATTGTTTTTTTGTACTGTCCTTTGTTTTGTAGGGCAGGCCGCTAGTCAATGGCAATTCAACTTTTTCATCACGCTTAAAATTTTTTGCAAACAATACTGTGGAATGATTTATCATTTCCTTTTTTCTTGTCTTACATTTTTCTTCAATATATACAAGTAATGATTACCAAAACAATGAATAAAAGTATGCCACTTGAATTTTCTTGAGAAAGCTATCCTTTGCAATGAGTGGAGCAATCTCTCTCCACATTTTCAACTTTTCTCTCCTTGAACAATACAGTTGTATTATGGCATATTATGATTGCCTTGTTTAGGTTGATGGATTAGTTTTTTCTTTATGTATTACATATAAACTCTTTATGTTTCTCCTAAATTTTTCACAAATTCTCTTTTGCAGTGCCCGAGTGGGAAGCACTCCTGTTATGTCACACAACTCAACCCTTCGCCTTCTGTGGCAGTCTACGTAGTTGGAAAGCCGCTAAGTGTGTGGAAGATTTATGCTCTAGATTGAAAGTGGGCTCTCCCATGCTGCCTTCTGTTGCTTCTATTCTTCATCTTCACAACTGTGCTGCTGCTGTGTGATTCCCAACTGTTACTGCTTCAAAATGAAAGGTACTTCATCACCTGATTCCCTTTTCCCTGCTACTTCCTGCATTTATTGAAAGGCTATCAGTGGATAGTGGATGGGTTTTTCATTGTCAGCATTTCATGGGTTTGGTCTGTGCATGAGTGATATGCAGTTGTGGACCTTTGGTTGCCAGTTCCTTTATTTGAAGTACTTTCTGGGAATTGAACCTTATCAAACCCTATTAGTTTGGTTTTATCTAGTTGGATTGGATATTTGAGTCAGCAATCTGCATCTTTGGTTTCTTGAACTTGATAACTGAATCATTTGGATTTCTTTCTGTCAACGTGTGACCCTTGTCATCTTGCTGCATTTAGTTGATTAAATGTTTGCTTTTAAGAGTTTGGTTTAATGTTATCTTGATATTGTCGTGTTATATAGATGTCTTGATATTTAGTGTTATTTTTTGAGTGACAATTGCATACATATATTATCAATTCAAATAATGTTCTCTAGATAACTTGACATAACATGAAGATAATATTGAACTAAACGCCTCCTAAGTTATTTTTTGCTTTTTTGGTCTGTGATAAATTTTTGGTAAGAGCTTCCTTTGCGTTTACCATATATAAGTGCATGCACTCGACTTTCTTGTCTAAGTAGATTCATCATTGCAAGTGGAGTGCGGGAATTGTGGGAATTGTGGTAGTTGGTTTAAAAATGATAATAATAATAACTCCTCTCCAATAGGCATTAGGGGTGTTGATAAAAAGTTTGCTAGATTACTTGAGCGCTATGGGGTCACAAAAGGACATCTTACGATTCAAGGTCAAATATGTAAATGGTCAATAGTCACACATCTAGGTTCTCGATCGTGAATGTATAAGAGTGCGAAGTTTGCTACATCATCTCGTGAGACGAAAGGTTTGGTTTATCTTCCTTGAAGCGAACATGATCCCTCATGCTCTAATCATATGGCAGGGTCAAGGCTCTCAGGGTTGCCTTTCCACATGACCTGTTTTTTTGTCTCAAACCACAAAATAAGTCAGGTGCATCTCAATAGTATAGCAAACAGCAATTAATCATTTTGCCTACACGGACAGCACAAAGTCCGGAATTTCTCTCATGTTCTAGTATTGAAATGTTGGCAATAGTATTGAAATCCACCCATCATTGTGATAGAAAATTTGGGTACTCTCTCACTTAATCCAAGTTCTAGTAATGGCTCGCTTGGTTAAATTGAGGTAAATCTTTGTTGAGAACTTGAGATCCTCTATTGACATCTTTAACCTTGAATCTCACTGTGTCTTTTTTGTGCCTCTCAAGATAGGTCAATAGTCAAACATTCGATTTTTCCGTTGTGACTACATCATGAATGTACAAGATAGTGTTAAAGTTTATCGCACCATCGCATGATGCTGATACCATCACATGATGTCGAAGGGTAGTCTAGTTCACCCAAAGTGAACAGGACTGATATCTCATTCCCCATCCATATGGGTCAAAGCTCTTAGGCCATTTTTTCGCATGACCTATTTCTGTTTCAATCACGAGATAAAGTCGGGGTGCATCTCAATGATCGCAGGCTCACGGCAAACAATGCTTTTAATCATTTTACCTATGAGGATGGCACAAAGACTCGACTTTATCTCATCTTCCAATACCAAGATGGACCGAAATTGTGATTTTCCTTACTGAATATCGCAAATAGCAGCCCAACCCTGCAGTTATATGTTTTAGGAGATCAGCTTGCATTGTGCCACTTTAGCTATTAACTCTCTTGTGGAGCTTTTTTCAACTCACTTGGGAGGGTGTTTGTTTGGAGTTTGGGAGTCTCAGATCTGGATCTACACTACTACAAGTCTCAATTAAGATGAGGGGAATTGTGGTGTTCGATGGCAAAAATATATTAAAAAAAAAAACTATTTGACTCTCTCTTTCTCCCTCTTCATGTGAGCTGCCTTGCCTTAAAATCATATGGCACAATTTAGAAATAGTCTCCTCATTCTTATATAATTATATTTAAATACATAATATTTTAATTGCCTACTAATATTTTGTCTGTTTTAATTGCTATAGGCTTTTAAGGTTATTTCAATTTCTTTTTTTAATTAAATCTTTTTCTTTACATTACAACTTAATAAAATAAAACAATTTTTAACATTGAAAATACTTATTATGGAGTGTGAAATGTAAAATGTTAATCTCAGATAAACATATTTAATAATGGTGGAATCAGCACTTAATAATATATCATAGATTTTGTTATATAAAGTATATTTATAAAACAGTAAATCTCATGTATCATCCTCTTATATGTTTTAATCCAACTGTATATTAATTAATAACCAGCTTGCAAGAAAAATGGATTTATTTAAATTTAAAATCTTGCTGAGAAATTTATGTAATACTTGTTGTGAAGAGGGGAAAAAAAAGAGCAAATTACTAATTTGACAAATATAAATATTTAATCTAACTTCCATAATAATAGTTACCATGCTCTTAAATTGAATATTGTGAAAAAAATCATAATACTAACTTAATGCCTGTTAATGATCATTATTATTTAAATTAGTATCCATAAATTACTATTGCAATTAAAAACTTTCTTTCAGCTTTAAATTTAAATTGATGATAAATTCTCCAACAAATATAACTTAATATAATAATATGACAATGCAATTTTAAATTAAATTTTTTAAACTTAAATAAATTAATTTTCCTGTAAGTTGGTCATTAATTAATATATACAAAATTTATTTAAAATATACTGGTGGGATGATGTATAAAATATATTATATTATGAATGCACTTAGGCCCTATTTGGTTGAAGGCCATCTTGGTCATGATTATAGTCAAAATAGCCTCCAATTATTTTATTAAATAATTTTTTTTATTTTTCATTCTAAATATATAAATTTTAATATAAAAAATTTATTTTATATTATATTTATATAATTTTTAACACATTATACTTAATTTTTTTTATTATTTTTTTTTAATAAAATAGTTAGAGGTCATTTTGGCCATGGCCTGGCCTCCAATCAAACAGGGCCTTAGTACGATAAAATATATGATATATATATTGGGAAATGTTGGATGACCTATATTGATCGTCAATAACTTAATATTATCACCCTATCTAGCTAAATTTTAATTGGCTATCGAAAGAAATACTTGATTCGATTTATATGAATTAAATATGTAATATAATAAGTGAACTAATTATGTTCTTCTAACAAATTCAAGTTTTTTTGGATGGATTGCTTAGGTTCTAAGAGTTTGTGTCAAGCCAGTTACGAGTGTGAACCTCAAAAGAGCATTGGGAGAGATGGTTAAAAAAATAATGACTGAATAGCCGGGAAAATTTATCATTGACTTAATATCATTCCTAGATGAGTGTTAAGATCAGTTTGAGCCATGTGCACTAAGTAGGGGTGGCAATATATGACTTGATCTGTGAATCTGATCCGAACTCGATCCACAAATTTCAGATATAAGTCATGAATTTTGACCCATTTATTAAACGAGTCGGGTTCAGGTTGGACATAATCGGGTCGGGTAGGGTTCGGATTGAGCATTTATCAAAAAATATTTTATAAACGGGTCGGATCGACCCGCAAACCCAACTCATTTATTAATCGAGTCGGATTCGGGTTATGGATTTTGACCCATTTAATAAATGGGACTGGTTCGGGTTGAGGCTATTCGGGTCAGGTCGAATTCGAGTTTGACTCGAACCCAACCTGCCGACCCATTTTGCCACCCTTAACACTAAGTGCACAGTATATTAAGTGAATTAATTGTATCATTGCTATAACTTGAGCTTTCACTCAAGTATTTTAAAATTAATTATTTAGTTTTTTAAATTTGTAATGTAATGAAAATGATTGGATTAAGAAAATTGATTAAGGGTGTTTAATTTTATATTATGTTAATGCTATGTCATATTATGTAGAAATAATAATTATTTAATTTGATGATATTTGCAGATAATATTCTAAAAAATTATAGAATTGTTATTCAAATAATGACATCTTGATGTCACAATATATGAAAAATATGACATAACATTAAGACAATATTGAATAAAATACCTCCTAAAACAACTTCTAAAAACAAATAAATTAGAGTATTAAATATTTTGAGCTAATTATATAGGAATGTCGGGGGTTTCTAAGTCATGCTGAACTGCATGGTTGTGACAATAAACGGAAGAAAGAAAAAATAAAAATGAATACCTCATGGCACAAATGAGACTAAACTCTTGAAATATCTAACATAAGTCTTATCTTACTATTTAACAAAATTAAAAAAATTATTTTATTTTATATTTATTTCATCTTTATTATTATTATTTAATTTTATTTTTTGTTTATACACATTTTAGAAAGAAGTTAAAATTTTTATTGTAATATTTTTTTTTCTTTTTCTTTTTATTTTAAGAACGTGTTTGGTATTCATACTATTTTGATCATATAGAAAACTAAAATATTTTTTAAAAAAAATTGAAAAAATACTAGATTGATTTTCATCCTATTTTCATACCTTTCAACATAAAAAAATTATTGAATTAGGAGTATACTACTACTACTAAACGACATATGGTAGAACTCTTCGTCATCACTTGTTGGGCTTTGTAGAGTGCAAGAAATATCATCGTCTCTAGCGGGAAGTATAGATCTCCTATAGACACTAAAGTATATGGATGACTATGAAGCGAGTAAGAAGGCAGAAACAACTCTCTCTATCGAGCACCTACAAGTTTGGCTTCCTCCTAAGGAGTCGGACCATTAAAATCAATTTTAATGCTGGTACTAATAAAGGAAAAAAGTTGTACTAAATTGAGAGCTATTGCTAGAAACTCTTTAGGTCATGTTATTGCTTACACTATCTCTTCTACCCCAAGGTGCCTTGAGCCCACAATTGCGGAATATCTTGCGGCAGAATTGGCGGCCTATCTAGCTTGGAAGCTAAAGGTGGACGACTTATAGTTGGAAGGCGAGTCAACAAAAGCTATCAAGATGATACAAGACTCGGGAGAAGATCTCTCTATCATGAGTATGCTCTTAACCCAGCTGAGAAAGCTTAAAATTCTTTAAAAAATGTGTCATATTCCATGCTCTTCGGGATAGCAACAAAGTAGCTCACAAATTAGCACGTTTTGCTCTACTTTCAGAGTCTCAACAAATATGATTAAATTTGGCCCCTATTTTTAATCACAAAGTTGTAAAAAATGATAAGCTTTTTAGCAATCTCTTGTGATTATTATTCTTAATGACAACTTTACTATAAAAAAATATAAAAAATTATTTTAAATACATCAATCAATTTTATTTTATATCTTATATAATTTTTAATATAATTAATTTTATTTATATATATAATAAATTTGTAATTTTTATAACAAAATCAAATTAGTATTTTTGTCTATCTGAGGCATTTTTTTCTTGCAACTAAAGTT
>JAEMOT010000551.1:29918-77685 GCA_019297695.1 Apostasia ramifera | reverse complement strand
ACTATAGATTTATATCTTAAATATGAGAATATGACATATTATACATAAATATAATAGCCGTATTTTGACGTATCTGTATCCTATTTTTTTTAAGTTTGGCGTATCGTCGTATCCGTATTATATCGTATTCGTATCGCCGTATCGTACTCGTGCTTCATAGCTTGATACTGATCGTTGATTCACATACCCAAGACCGGAGCAATCACCATATCATGCATGCTAAGAATTGCGATTACTTTTTTTCCCTTTTTTTATGTATTACATATTCATTCTGTGTATTTGTCGTAGCAGCTCTTCTGTTATGACCTGCTGCCTGACCGGCCACTCAAGCAGGACGCAACAAGCTGTTTGAAGCATTTTTGCTCTAGATATAAAGTCAGCTTCTCAGCGTCGCATTTTGTTGCATCGATTCATCATTTCCAGGACTGTGCTGTGTCTTCCTGCTTCAAAATGTGCGGCATTATGCCACCTGCTTCCATCGTCGCCGCCACTCCCAGCATGCGTTGAAATCCCCTGGAAGTCATCAGAGGGGGTAATGCGAGGATTTCGCCGTTCCTTCTTTATGAATGCGTCATAACGGAGTTCTTTTCAGTTGTTTGGACTCGTGTGTCAAGCTATATGTGGTTACCAGTTTCTTTTATTTCAAGTACTTTGTGCGTGTTGAACTGTAATAAGCTGTTTGAAGATAGTAGCGTGCCATCTGCAGCTTTGTGGCTTTAAGGTCTTAATAACTGCTCATCATTTGGGTTGCTCTCTATTATCAACGTTGGAAGCTTGTTATCATGCTACATCTATTTTGGCTAAATGCTTGCTTTTAGTTCTTTTTGTTTTCTTGATTTACTAAATTTATAATTGAAGTAGATTGATTACATTTTATTACCTGCATTATGGATTATTCATACTGTCATGGCTTTCATTTTTGGTGTTAATTTATTTATTGGATCAGGTGTTTGCTAAATTATTTGTGATGCCCATCATGAATGTTTTGGTTCGGTTTATGATTTGATTTCAAAATTTTTAATATAACTTCACTTCTTAAGTAGTTTTTATTTAAATTAATTTTTAAATATAAAATAGTAAAACTATCCTATTTATTAACATTCAGCCATTTTCCCAACAGTTAATTTATAATTTTATTCTGATCTTTTAATAGGACTTATAATGAAATATTTTAAAAATCCAAACTCTGATCAAAATTTTGTAAAAATTATAATTTTTTTTAATATTATCTGCCTGTATGTGTTTAACCTTTTTTAAAATTAATGCATTTTCTTATAAATATAACACTTTGAACCAGTTGCAAAAAATATTGAACTGTACTAAGCAAAACTAACCCTAATTTTACATTAAATTTCACACAAATATCAATATAAAATGAATTATTTTTTCACATTTTTTTTACTATTAATACACTAATTACTTTATTTTATATTTTATAAAGGTTTTAACAAATTATTTCACTTTATTTTCTATCGATATATATATATATATATATCTCAAAGAAGGCTATCATTTTAATGCAAATTCTTTTTTTTTTCAACCAAATATGTCTTTAAAAAAAATTGATATAACATTCACTGACTAGACAAAATTTTCTTTAAAAAAAATTATTGCCAGCAAACGAGTAAGACTAGATCCGGTTAGCTTATTTCAGATCTAATTCACAAATAATTGGACTGAATCTTGATTCAGATTCGAGTAATTCTTTTTGGTAGTAGATCTGGTTTGAATCGTATTCTGATTTTAATCTGATTGACTAATTATTTTTTTGCATAAATTTATTATATATTTTTAAGTCATAGAAAATTATAATAATTTATAAAAAAAAATCTAACTAATATAATAAAATAATTTTGATAAATTTATTTATTTTAAAAATTTTAACTTAAAAAAACAAAAGTCTAAATTCAAAATAAATTCTCTTTCATTTAAACATGGTTTAAGTAAAATAAATATTTATATTCTTTTAATAATAAATTAACATTTATATTTTTACTATATATAAAATAAAATTATTTCATATTTATATATGAATTTAAATATATTTTATATTTATTTATAAATAATAGAATTAGATTGGGTTTTAATAGAATCAAGTGCGGTTGGCCTAAAATTCAACTAAAAAAATCAAATTAAATCGGATAATTGATTTTATTTTGAATATGATTGCCTATCTAATGGAGTCGTAAAAAAGGGAGATTTACATACATACACTTCCATTCTTTCTCTAATAATTATTTTATAATTTAATTTTTCAAATTTTTCAAAAATAATATATGCCTCTATTTGTTTGTCAGTTCAGAATTAATTTAGTTTAATTTTAAATTGATATATCACATCACATTTAAAAATTAATATTAAAAATTAATTTTATTTTATATCTTATACACATTGCTAAAATAATAACTTATATCACATCCCTTATATATTTCAATATAATGGCTAATTTTATTTTACACCATTCATAATTTTTAATAAAAAATTTAATTTAATTTTAATCTTATTAAATTTAAACTTTACAAACAAACAAGCTCTTATATAATTCTTTTTCAAAGTTTTTTTTCTAATTATGATTATTTTTCTATTTATTACTAATGATATATATATAATTTTATAAATATATTTGTAAATATATGTATATCACTATTTTTATTTTTTAAAAATTAGAAGCTCAAATTATAAGCGGCAACATACTATTTGTTATATTTCTATGATATTTTTGTTTTGATTCTAATTATATTCTAAATTCTATACTAAATTCTTTACCGTTTATTTTCCTATATCTGTGCCTATTTTTTTAGACGAATATTAGCACTTAAAATATACACCATAATCATTCAGTATATTAATAGAAAGAAAAATTAATAATAATTAATGGCATTAAAAGTATTAAGACATAATTAATAATATTATTATGATATTAAATGAAAGAAATAAATATATAAACATCTAAATAATATTAATATTTAAAGTACATTAAGAGCATGTTTGGTGCGAGCACTAAAATCAGGACCAAAATAATACTAATTTAAAATAATAATAATAATAATAATAATAATAAATAATTTTTTTAATTATTCTATATAAATTTTAATATAAAAAATATTATTTTATTTCACATATTTAAAAAATTTTAATAAAAATATCAATTTTATTTCACATCCTAAACTAATATGTTAGATAAGTTAATATTTTTATTGAAAATTATTTATTATATAAAATAAAATAATATTTTATATTAAAATTTATGTAAAATAATAATAAAATTTATTTATTATTATTATTTTTTAAACTAATATCATTTTGACCTTGATTTAATCCTCACATCAAACAGAACTTAAGAGAGCATTTAATTTGATATTTATTTTAATATATATTATATTATCTAGGATAACATCTAAATGTCCCTTTAAGTTTATCTCTAAACTAAAACTTGCAATCAAGTTCGGCTAAAGCAACACAAAATATGACAGCAAATATATATATATAATTTAAAGGGTAAATCGCACAGAGGGCCCTAAGGTTAAAATAGTGATGTAAATAGGTTTTACATTTTAAAAAGCTTGAATTTGAGTCCTTAGTTTGTGTTTGCACCATCATTTAGTCCCTTAATTTAAATATCATTTTTTTGGATGGTCCAATTAAACAGTAATGATTAAATTTAACTGTTAGTTATATTTATATGGATCGAAATATCCTTATAACTCTCTCAAAATTCTTTAGAATAATGTAGAGAATGAGTAAAAAATCTGAAAGTAAAATAGTAAAAACCAGCAAATTTCAGACGTGGGACCAAATGGCAGTACAAACACAAACTCGGGGGTTCAAATCTAGGCTTTTCAAAATATGATACTTATTTACAGCATTATTCTAACCTCAGGGCTCCTATGCAATTTTCTCTAATTTAAATTATAATTATATAGTTTTTTTATATCTTTTATGACTTTGAAATTTTAATTATAAGATGCGACAACAAACTGGTATTTAAAAAAAAAGACAAGGCGGCAAATATATATTTACTTAAGGTAAATTACATTCAAATATTTTAATTTAGAGCATATTATAATACAAATTTATAATTTTAAAATTTTAAAATTTGATCATTAAATTATATATATTTAAATTTGACCCATTTTAAATTTTTTTTAAATATTAAAATTTTATAAAATCCACCTAAAGGCTCAGTTGGTTCCAATTTTTTAGGCTTAATATAAATTTTAATTATAAAAATTAACTTTATTTCATATTTTTCATAATTTTTAATATTAAATTAATTTTTTTATTATTAAATTTATAAAATAATTTTATTTTTATTTAAAATTTAACCCCATCTCTCTCACTTTACTTTTCTCCATTACTCTCCGCCAACAATCATGCTGCCTTGCGTAAGTGCTGTACAATGGTTGCACAAAAAAAAAAAAAAAAAAAAAAAAAAAACCATAGGCCACGCAAGGCCAGTGATTACACAGCTGCCGCCTGCCAGCAAAAGAGAGTGAGATGGAGTGCGGGCCAACGACATGCCTCTAGTTTCCAGCTTTCAGGAAAGAAAGAGAGAAAATATTTTAAATAATTTATAAAATTTTAATAAAAATAATTTGTTGAATATATATAATTTAAAAATTTAAATGCTACATTTTAAAATCATAAATTTTTGTGATAATATGACATAAATTTAGCAATTTAGATGTAATTTACCTTTTTCTTATAAAATTTGCCATTAATTGTATTTAAATTCATTCACATTTAATTTTATTTTAAATCAAGTAATTTTTTTACTGCTGATTTACTTAATATAAAATTAATTTAATTTGTATTCAATAATATATATATTAAAAAATTTATATAAACATAATTAAACTATAATATTTAATATATAGATACTAAGGCATAAATATATATTATAGACATATTTTAATTTATAATATTTTATCATATATATATATATAATATGTTAATAAATATTATAATTACTAAAAAGTAAATATTTTAATTTTAAATTACAGTTGAAATTAGATTTAATTTAATTTAAATCTTGGCTCAATAATAACATAACATTTGTTCACTTTAATACTTAGTTTAGTTAAAAGAAAAATAAAATAATTTGAAATTTTTTATGATTTATTTAAAATATATATATATATGATATTTGTTGAAGTGAATTAATTATATTAAAAATTATATAAAATAGTAAATAAAATTAATTAATTTATTAAAATTATATTAAAAATAAAATAAAATAAAATAATTATTTAATATTAAAATATATGTAAAATAAGATATAAAATAATTTTTAAGTTTTTTATTTTAATTATGAAAACTGTCGTTTGGTAAAGGAAAGCTCAAATTTTTTTGAGTTTAGCTGAAACTTTTTTCTCTAATGACCTAAGTGTGAAATGACCAAATTACCCCAGCAATCTCATCTATAAACTAGAACCCTAGGCCCCCATTCCGCCTCGCCGCCGCCCCCAGCGGCGAGCCGGGCGATCGGTGCTAGGAGACCTCGATCGTTTTCCCTTCTCTGCGCAGTAAGATCACTCTGTTTTTTTCCAGATGGCGGCGGAATGGCCGGCAGTTAAATTTCTGGCATCGGAATCCCGATGCTCTTATCTTCTACTTGATGATCTATCTAGCACCCCTCGTTGTCATCCCGTCCGTTTGACGCGGTTGCGCGACGTGCTTACTTGATCCCTGAAGCAGATCGATCGTCGATCCCACCGCCGCGATCTAGCTGATACGTCCATTTCATCCTTTTCCACTGCGTCGTGTTATGTAAGGCGACCGCCTTACATCTCCGAAGCCCTACTGTAGTCCTTCAGCTGCTGCCCTTGAGCTCAGGTAACGTTATGCGGACGAAAGGGCAGATAGAGTAATCGATATCGTGGAATGAAGGCGTGAAGTAAGTGGATAAATTGGCTGATTCGTTCATGGCTGAGTATATATTGGATCTGGATGATCTATGCAAGGGTCGATCAATTTAAGCTGTTGGCTTGGGGAGGCTTCTAGACTGACCTTTTGCCTTGATTCTGAACATGGTGATCCCACTTTCCCTCTTAACAATTCGATGCTTTTTATTATTTATGTATGGGTAGGATTTTTTTTAATTTAAATAGTTCCAAGGCATTTTGCATATATGGGCTATACTGCTAACTGATGACCATTTATTTTGCTATACATAATCATTATTCCTGCATTTGTAAATGAAAGTAATATAATTCGTTCTTTTTGGTTTATTTCTTTGGCAAGTTGAAATATACCCTGATCCTAGTAATGCTTTCAAGCATTGTTTTTGTTGAAACTTCTTTCAAGGTTTCTCTATATGAATTGTTATTTACATTCTACTGATAAGATTGTGGTTTCATGTATGGAAGTGAATCTGCATGATTAGGCATGCTAATGTCTGCTAAGAAGTTTCACAGAATTTTAGCATCTAGAGGCTCAAAATTTTACTTATTTTCATAGTATGTATCCACCTATAGTTTCTATTGTGTCCTTCCTTTATGATATCTTTGGGTTTGTTTTACTTCATCATTCTGCTTTTGATAGAATCATATAATTGTAAATCAAAGATTTAAGCTGGGAACAAATGCTTTTGTTTCTTTTGATGACATAGTAAAATTTACCTTCTTTTGATTGTATGTCTGATGGAATTACTTACTTTGATGTTGGCATTTTCTTCCAGGTTGTGTGACCACTACCAACCTGTAGTTGGTCAGCTACAAATTGAAGGTTCTTTGATCTCTCAATAGCTCTGGATGTAGATCCAACCGCCGTGTTTTAGCTAGTTTTCTTATCCTTTTCCACCTGATCCTTTCCGGAATTTATGGCTGTGGTCTACATCTGCTCTCCTTAATCCTCATTTTACCCCCACATCTTCCTACAAAGTTGCTGGCAATCCCCAGAAGCTTGGTGCGAAGGTAAGCTAGGAGGTGATGTGGAAAAGCAATTGTCTTTGGAGATGCAGCGAGCCCGGCGATTGATGCTGGCGGCAGAGAGGTAGGCAGCTGAATTTTTGGTAGCCGAATCCCAATGCCCTATCTTCTAATTCATGATCTATCTAGAAACCCTCGTCATCATCCTGTTTGGTTGACGCTGTTGTGCGACGTGCTTATTTGATCCCTAAGGCAAATTGATTGTCGATCCCACCGCCGCGATCTAGCTTGTATGCCCCTTTCATCCTTTTCCACTGTGTCGTGTAAGGTAAGGTGACCATCTTACATCTTTGAAGCCCTACTGTAGTTCTTCAGCTGCTTCCCTTGAGCTCAGGTAGTGCTGTGAGATGCAAGGGCAAAATGAGTAATCGATATCATTGAATAAAGGTGTGAAGTAAGTGGGCAAATTGGCTGATTTTTTGATGGCTGAGTATATATTGGATCTGGATGATCTATGCAAGGGTTGATCAATTTAAGCTGTTGGCTTGGGGAAGCTTCTAGACTGATCTTTTGCCGTGATTCTGAACAAGGTGATCTCATTTTCCCTCTTAGAAATAGGCCTTTTTGTTATTTAATCTTTTGTCTTTATTGTTCTCATGATATGTATGGATAGTTTGTGTTTTTTATTTAAATAGTTCCATTGGCAATCAAGATAAATTGACATTATGCATAATTTGGCTATAATGCTAACTGTTGACCATCTATTTTGCTATGCATATTCATTGTTCCTGCATTTGTACATGAATGATATATAATTCGGTCTTTTGGATTAAATTTTTTGGCAAGGCTGAAATACACCATGATACGGGTAATTTTAACATTGTTTTAGTTTAAATTTCTTTCAAGGTTTCCCTGTTTGAATATTTTTTATTTACGTTCTACTGATATGGTTTTGTGCACGGAAATGAATCTGTATGGTATATCTTTGTGCGCGATAAAATTTTCTTAGCACTTTTGCAATAACACTGTTCTAGCAATTCTGATGTGGGAAAAAAGATTATTGATGCAGCGAGGTGTTTGCTAATGCGAACCCCAAGCTACCAAAATTAGGATTGTGTCAAGAATTACTTCTTTGTGGAAGGATGCTACTCTAAAGGACTTAAATATTCAAAATTAATCTAACTATATAATGTTGAGGAGATCGAACTAAAGTTCCCTTAATTATACTATTGCAGCCACACAAAAATTTCATGGAATTTTCTTTTGACGAATGGTGATGCATTAAGTAAATTCAATAAACTTGCTCTAATAAGATAGAAATCTACTAAATTATTAAGAAAATTAATCACTAATTCGTATATTATGTTAATTGACATGAAAATCAGTTAATATCAATATAATAACATTAATCTTAAACGCCAGCCAACATTAATAGTACAACACAAGAATATTACTAAGGAGAATTAATCAATGCATTCAGCTCAGGTTCAAATGAGTTCCAACTCACTTTATTCCCCTACAGAAATAATTCCTACTCTACTTGGACTGGGATTTTAAAGGTGAAATATTAGCAGCTGGAAATGACGTTAACCGAATCATTCATCCAAATGCCAGGTGAATATGAGAACTGTGATTTTCTCTCATAAATAGACATATTTTAGACTTTTAGTTTATTTCCCCTGTTTTGTTCTTAGCTGATACTTTTAAGTAGTACAAGTCAATAGATGAAATCGTTGGAAACTATATAACTTTCTAGGCTTCTATTTCTAATTGAAGTGTGAGATACCTAGTTGTGAATGTTGAATCTCTTGGGAGATAATCCATATTGATAACTAATTTTGCAATATCGACTATCTTTTTCTTTGATGTCTTGGTCGGTCAAAGTAGATATAAATGTGCTTCTTGTTCAATCAAGCATTTGTTCTTTCTTTCATTTAATCATTTGTACATATTTGGAAAAGGATATGTGCTATTTCCATGTGTAATGTTAAATGCTTGATCATGCACACACACACATGAGTTGGATGACATTTTCTTCATAATTTGCATGACCTTTTATTTTCCAGAAATATAGTAGTACTCTAGATCTCTCCATCACATCGAGTTATTCATCTTAGTTACTTTATGGTGTTATTAAATGACACAATCAATCTCTTTAGTGTTTACAAAAAACAATGACTTAACAAAGCATGAGCAACTACAGAGAAAATAAAACCCAAATTTAGAACCAACAGAACAAGGGGGAATAAGAACAAAGGCAATGCGAAAATCAGAGGAACAAAACTCTATTTTAAAGAAAACCTTAAGCACCAATCGGGAAACCTGCAGGCTCTATGTATTCTTGGGTCCGAATCAGCGCCTCCTAAGCAAATTCGATGAAGAAGACCTTTTTCTTCTTCAAACACTCACAGTGAAATTTTCTTTTGTTTTCCTTCATCCACTGCCTCTTTCATGACTCCAAGCTCCAGCTTTATAGAAGAGGTAGGCGGACTGGAAGTTGCTAGCTAAATTCGATGACGCCGCGTCATCATGGTCGATGTGGCGAGAAACGATAATTCGTTGGTCGTGCTAACCGGATGCGACTCGACGAAGCAAAATGGGGCGAGCGATGGAGGAACTATCGCTGGTTTCGAGTGTCGCATGTCCGAGAGAGGAAAGGAGGCCCGATCCAAACTTAAGTCTGGATGTGATATAATTAAAGGTGAAAGTACATCCAAGTCCTCATAATTTAGCTACATTATGAATAGTCCAAACCTTGTCAAATTTGAGTCAAATTGATTCAAGATAAAATATTCTTGAATCCAGTTTGATCCAACTCCACATACAAGACTCAAATCAACCCACAATATATACATGACATCAAAGTGGGTATTTCCACCGACTTAAACATAGTATATAACTCATAACGACTTAAATAAATATGCATAAATAAAGATAACTATGTACAAGCTAATTAATTGTAATAATTTTCGCTCGAGGCCGTAGATTACGATGAGGCCGATGGCATGGTTGATTTGGTCCTGCATCAATTATTGACTGATTTTGTGTTTCATAAGGAATTAATTTTAATTTTAGCATCTAGAGGCTTAGCATTTTGCTTATTTCAGTAGTATTTATCCAATAGTTTCTTATGTATCCTTTTTTTTATAATATTTTTAGGTTTTTGCGCTTCAGTGCTTTGGTTTCTTTTGATGATGTGCTACTTTTTACCTTCTTTTGATTGTATGTCATATGGTGTCACTTTGATGCAGGCATATCTTTTTTTCAGATTGTGTGGCCACTACCGCCCTGAAGTTGGTCCCTGCAAATCGAAGCTTCTCTGATCTCTCAAAAGCACAGGATGCAGCCGTGTTTTGGCTAGTTTTCTCATTCTTCCTCCTCTGATCCTTTGAGGAGGTTATGGCTGTGTGCCTGTGTTCTACATCTGCTCTCCAGAATCCTCATTTTACCTCACTCCCTTACAAAGTTGCTGGCAATCCCCAGAAGCTTGGTGTGAAGGTAAGCTAGGAAGTGATCTGGAAAAGCAGTTGTATTTGGAGGATGGGAGTTTACTGGTCTGTGCATGGCTGAGTTTATCCTGGATCTAAATGTCCTTTGCAACAGAGCGATCATAAAAGCTTGAAGGCCCTGCCCTGCTGGTCAAAAACCGTATCCTTGTTGTGGTAATGAAGTTGGCAAGCTGTTATTATCTTTTCAAAATATTATAAGAGAGGTTTCTCTTTCTATTTCCAGTTCCTAACGTTTCATACCATTCCATCATGGCCCCATGAATATGATCTTTTTTTTTTAGCTATGTAATGAGTATTCATTCAAGTAATTTATTATACATCCCATTTATGTAACTAACGTGGGAACTCATAGCTAACTTGTCAGAAGCTTATGTGCTTTCCTTGCATGTGGATTTGTGCTAAGTTCTTCTTGTTCTTTAAGTGGCATGCTGTTTTTATACTTTTCAGCTTTTGTTGGCACTTTCTCTGTACTAATTGTCTTTGTTTTTTTGCACTGCAGTCATCCTTTTCTTGTATATTTATGCCATCAAGGATGCTCTTACTGTAGTTTCTCCTGATGCGCCACTCCTCCATCTGCCTTCATGAATGAGTTGCTGACTTCCTCCATTGGCTCTGGCTGACATTGCTTGCTGCCCCAGCTCTTGGCTGCATAATGAGCTGTTTAGTTTCATTGGTGCTGATCAATGATCCTACCAGTATGCTCCAGATTACCCTTAATCATCTTTTATCTCAGCATCTTGTGAAAGAATTATGCAATGGGCTACTCTGTCCTCAAAACCCTGACTCTTTACCTATTGCTTACAGCTCTGCCAAGTAGATCTTGGTAAGACGGCATCAACGGTTTTATGGTTCATTTGATATTGTTGAAGAAAGGTTTTTGTTGAGGGAAATATAGCTTGCCCTCAAGTGGCCAAGGATGAACTGGCTCTGGATGTTCATTGCTACAGTGATCATTAAGCTTGATGGCTTAGGCATGCAAATAATGATGTGGAGTCACCGTCATGGTTGTGAAGTTGGTTAGCTCATAATGTGTCTTGCAAATTATCAAGAAAAGGAATTCTTCGTTATCTTGTGATCTAGCAGGTAGTAAATCCTTTCTTTCATTATTGCCAAATAAATTCATTGTTGTTTACTGAAAATTTTACGAGCTAATTATCTAGGTTTTCACGTCCTTATTGTAGTTAGTTTGACGGTAATGCTTTTATACTAGATAAATTTATTCTCTCTGAATGATTCACATTTGAATTGGATTTTATATTCTTTTGCTTTTTGCATTTTTTTATACACTTATATGATTATATTTCAAACTGAAATTTTAAGTGTAAGCTTCCGTATATCTATAACGAAGATACCTTCTTGAAAGCTTGGTTTATTTGGGTGTGTATAATGGTGCTATGATCTCATGCTGCATTTGTTATTCTGATTCCTTCTATCTCAATTGCCTGTGTGGCTGACAGAGTCACTTGTCTGAATGTTCATTTACCTCTGTTTTTTTAATGTTATCTTGTACTGTTTAATGATTGTTCTATTTTATACATGATGCAAATAATATTTTACAGATCTTAATGCAGAATGCTTTTCTTTCAGATAAAGTTTTCCTTTTTTCATAAGCTACATGGTGATGAAAGATTATCACTTTTTGTTTCTTTTGCCTCCTTTGTTTATATACCTCACCACTAAATGATAATTGAATTTTGCTGTCATGCTTAGTCCATCACATCAATTTTGCTATCATGCTTAGCTACATGGTGCTGCATCGGCGTCCGGGTGTAGTGAAAAGTGAGCAAGGGTCCTCACATCATGGACGGATGCGGGTAATGAAGCTAGTCCATCATACTAGAATTCAAGTCAGTAGGATTATATTAGGAACTTAGAATATAGGCAGCCTGACGGATAAGCTAATGGAGTTGGTGGATATTATGATTCATAGAAAAATTAATATTTTGTGCCTGCAGGAAACAAAATGGGTTGGAGAGAAAGCTAAGGAAATTGATGGTTTAGGTTTTAAACTTGGGTACTCTGGTAAGAATAAAAATAAGAATGGAGTGGGTATAATTTTGGATAAGAGTTTGAAGGATCACGTAGTGGAAGAGAAATTGTGATAGAATTATGGCTTTAAAAATTATAATCAATGGAATAATTATTAATATTGTAAGTGTGTATGCTCCCCAAATAGGCTTGGATGCGAGCATAAAGGAAAAATTTTGGAATGATTTGGAAGAGTTAATACAAGAGATACCTTAGGAGGAAAGATTATTTATTGGAGGAGATTTAAATGGACATATTGGAAGTGTTGTTGAGGAATTTAATAGCATCCATGGTAGAGAAAGAAAGTTGGTGTTACACCAATTGAGGATAAACGTAGAGAAAGTCGGCTTAGATGGTTTGGACACCTAAATCGTAGGCCGATTGAAGCTCCAGTTAGAAAAATTGAGTTATTGAATTTTGCTCATGTACAAAGAGGAAGAGAGAGACCAAAGAAGACATAGCAAGAAACTATAAGGAGTGATCTTAGTTACTTAGACTTAGATAAGAATTTGGTAACTGATAGAGTGCAATGGAAATAAAGGATTCATATAGCTGACCTCATCTAGTGGGATTAAGGCTTGGTTGTTGTTATTGTTGCTTAGTATTATTTATACATCAGTATGTGAAATTTTGCTCTATCCCATGTTAACTCTATTTTTCTTCAACTAATAAGACTAGTGGTGTGGTTAACTTGAAGCTCGAGTTATGGAGAGATACTTTAAAGTCTAAAGGTTTTCATCTTAGTAGGTCAAAAATTAAATATATAAAATGCACATTTAGTAAAAAAAAAAGCACGTGTATTGGTAATGTGATAATTGGTGATCATGTTATCAAAAAAAGTGAGTACTTTAGATACCTTAGATTAATTATACAAAATGATGATGAAATAGATAGTGATGTCTGTAGCATGATCTAAGCAGGATAGATAAAGTGATGAAATGCATCTAATGTGTTTTGTGATAGAAAATTTTCACTCAGATTTAAAGATAAATTTTGTAGAATAATATTAACACCAACGATGACATATGATGTTGAATGTTAGTCTACAAAAGAAAACTTATAAATAAATAAGTGTTGCTGAAATGAGAATACAAAGGAGGATGAATAACACATGAAAGGATGGAATAAGAAATAAGAATATCTGTAAGAAAATTGAAGTAGCATCAATTGATGGTAAACTTAAAAAGAGTTTGCCCAGATAGTTTGGGTATATGAATTATAGGCTGATTAAAGTTTCAGTAAGGAAAGTTGAGTCATTGAACATTGCCCATATAAAAAGAGGAAGAGGCAAACCACAAAAAATGGCAAGAAATTAGATGGAATGATCATATACTTAGAGCAAAATGAAAATTTATTAATTGGTAGAGTGAAATGAAAGTAAATGATTCAACGTAGTTGACCCCACCTACTGGGATAAAGGCTTGTTGTTTTTGTAATAAGATAAATAATTACAATAAGCATGTTTGTATTTTCTTGAGTAACAGTGGTATTGTAGCATTGCTATTACCTTCTTTTACCCCAAGTCATGCATGCTAAGAGGAATTTTGAATCCCTTTTTTTGTGTTTACATATCAATTTTCTTTTTTTATCATAAATTTTCTGAAAATTCTATTTTACAGCGTGAGTGGGACAGCGTTCCAATGACATATAACTCAGCGCTTGGCCTTTTGTGACAGCCTGCTTAATGGGAATACTGCAAACTTTACTGCACTTGATTTGAAGTGTGCTTTTCCATCAAGGTCCTCAGAGTCATCTTTCTTGCTTCATTTTGAAAGGCAATATTCATCCTGATTCCTTGTCCCTGCTACTTAAGTCATCAGAAGGTAAAGGGTTTTTCATCGCAGTGCGACAGATTGAATCGTGAGCAGGCATTTCATGGTTCTGATATGAGAATGAGTCGCAATGGAGTTATCAGATTGTTGGAGACAAGGCATGCATGATTGTGGTTATCAGTTTCATTTATTAAGGAGTATGTGGGAAATGAATGAACTGTGTTAAAAGCGTAGTAGTTTGGTTTTCTCCAGTAGGATTGTTGAATTCTCTGCATAATTGGATTGTTGAACTTAATGACGGAATCATTTGGCTTGCTTTCTAATATTAGCTTAAGAAACTATTTATCTATTTATTTTATTTGTCCTTCAAGGGAATTTTTTTTTATGATTTCCCCATGCCTTTGAGAAGTCTAATTGCAATTTTTATGAAAAATAGTTAGCAAATTTATGATTATTTCTTGTTCTCTGTTAGAAATTATGCCATAGTATGATTGTAATTAAATTTTAAGTTTCTCTAACGTTATAAGTTGTAAATGTTTAAAGCCCAATCCATAGTATGTTTAGGTCCAACTTTCTCTTCACAATGGCAATCAGTCTTCTTGTCTGCATGCGTGGAGCCTGTTCAAGTATGGACATTTGGCATCAGTTTGGTAATAAGTTTTTTTACTTTTTTTGTGTGATACATGAAAAATTTTTTGGCTAAATTTGAAACATTGTATGATGGGAAATCAAGTTAATTTGTTACGATAATAGTTGTATAAGATGTTAATTGAAGTTGATGATTATATGCGAAATAAAATTAATTTTTTATTGAAATTTATATTGGATATGACATTAGTTTATTTTTTATTTTATAAGTTGAGGATAAAAATGTTTCCAAGTTATCAAAAAAACTCTTCATGTATCTAATGGACCCAAAGCCTTAATGTGGCAAGGGAAAAGTTTATTTTTGATTTGTAATGTTGAAAAAATGACATTCATGAAAAATTATTGGGTGTGGACAGCGAACTGTTCGGACGCCCAATCAAAGGGCGCCACGTGTGCCCGGACTCAGCTGTATGGCACACGTGGCTCCCTTTGATTGGATTCCGGACGATACGCCGTCAAAATTAGTACATGTCCTGAAAGTGCATGTTAGAGCATTTCATGAGAATCGAAATAATAATTCACATTCTTTCATTTAAGAAGTGTTGGATTATAATATGAACATAATGTATTTTTGCCAGCTCACTAAGAGAAACATCCTACTGTGCAGCTCCTTAATGGAGGAAAATAGGAGTTTGGAGACGGGCAATTCATGTTACTGCCTAAGGTTTCTTTCATTTATACCTAAGGGTCTGTTTATTTGTCGGTTTAAAATTAATCTGATTTAATTTTAATTTAGTATATTACATTACATATAAAATTTAATATTAAAAATTAATTTTATTTTATATTTTACACATATTATTAAAATAATAATTAATTTATATTATATTCTTCACATATTTCAGCATAATAATTAACTTTATATCACATCCCTCATGTACCCTAAAATAATAAATAATTTTACTTCACATTATTCATAATTTTTAATAAAAAAATAATTTTATTTAAATTTAAGTTTAATCTTGTTAAATTTAATCTTACAAACAAACAGATCTCTAGATGTTGATTTAATTTCATGTCATAAATATATATGGAGTGCTTGGATTGTGACAGAGCTGGGTGATTCTTATTTACTTATCGCAGTTTCTAGTAGAATTTAAGAGAATATGTGAAGCAATAGTTTTAATTTTTTACCAACTCATTATCTTATTCTCTCTCTTTCTCTCTGTGTTAAATGAAAATTTCAATTATGATTAAAATTGGTATGATTAAGAATTTTATATAATTTAAAAAAATTCAAGAAATTATTTTATATTTTACACAAATTTTTAACATTAAATAATTATTTTATTTTATATTCAACAAAAGTTTAAATAAATTAATTGATTTTATTTCATATTTAATCTAACTTTATATTATTATATAATTTTAAAAAATGTATAGTATTTTTTTCATAATTATCACTTTTAACGTTAATTGATAAAAAAATATTTTATAGTTTTAATAAATAAACGAATTTAGGATTTTTAAGTATTTCTTTTTTATTTTGAACCATTATAGTATATTATATTATATTAGATAAAATCAATACCTAATAATCAGTTGGCATGTAAGGAAGAATAGAGAAAGGGGAAAAGTGGATGGTAGACCTTGCAATTTTATGTGAAAATTAAAGTTCATTTGTGATTTTTTTATTTTAAGTTAACTCAACTTTTTTTATAATTTGAACCTAATTAACACAAAAAAAATTGATTCAACTATATACATTTACAATTAATTAAAGATTAAGTGGGAAATTTTAGAGATAAATTTATAAATATTAACATAAAATTAAAAAGTGGAATTTATAAAAACATATTTTAACATATTTAAAATATATAATAAATATTTTTTATAAAAAAAAAATTTAACTTATAATTAAATTTAATTGAACTAAAAAATTAACTTAAAATAAAAAAAAAATCTAAACTTAAATCAAACTCGACATGAAATTAAAAATTGTGATTCAACTTGAGCCCAATGTGCTCAAAATTGATTTGAAATCACCCCCTTAAAAGACTGAAGGAAAGAATGAGGCAAACTAGTCATTCTATTTATTTTAAGAAAAAATAATTAATTGGATAAATTTGAATGTAGATTTATCCTAAAATTTAACTAATAATTCTAATTTATAACAAAAACATGTTTAAACTCTAAACTCTAATTGATAACTAAGTACTTAATTTTATTGACATAAAAAAGTTAATTATATGGCATAAAAAAGAGATATTTTTGAGTCAAATTTGGACCAATAAATCGTTAGACACTATGTCCGCGTGGCTCTCAGGAATTTGCCCCCAAACTATCCAGATCCCTCGACACAAAATTTTGTTCATAAGTCTAGTTTGATTAATAAGTTTAATTTCAAATCGATTTTTTAGTCTTCAATTATTTTTAATAACTCTAATTAATTAATTGAGCTAGGCAGCAATGTCGGATAAGAAGAAGGGCTTATGCAACATTTTGCATAGTGCAAACCGTGAAACCGTGTAACGATTCTCTCCCACATTCATAACTCAGCCCGCCGTCAAATCCGGAGTCATGGGGGAAGACAGGAGGCATGGCGGCGGCATGGCCGCTACGATGGTTTGGGTCCTTCCCTTGTTTCCCTCTCTCCCTCTCTTTCCCTTCTCCCCTCTGCCTCTCCCTCAGATCCAATATCATCATCCCTGCATGTAGATGCGGTTCCCCGTCCCCTCATTGGCTCATCCTATCGGATTCCGTCGCCTCCTCAGCCGCCATGGACGACCGCAAGGAGAAGTGCTCGTGGTGGCGCTGAAGCAGAACATGGTGGCGTTTTCCTTGTTGTTCCCCTTGAGGCCGCTGAAACATGGACTTGTGCGTTAATTAGCTTTAAACTCAGGGACCTGCATGTAATTATCAAAAAAAACACTCTCTATTTTCAAAAAAATATATCTCTATTTATTTATATATTTAAAAATTCTCAAAATAATACAAATACTATTTATTAAATTCTAAACATTGTTTATATTTTAAATCTTCAAAATAACTCAAATATTATTTACTAAATCTGAATGCTTCTTATTTTATATTTAAAATTTCCCCCTCCTCCTCTCCCAGTTTTATTTAGATCCTAATCCTTTAATATTAGATGCCTAACCATAGCTTCTCTCTACTAATATTTGAATCAGATATTCTTGGTGCATTGAAAAACCAAGAGAATCCTCTTACATATTTTTAGTGCCCAACTCAAATCCAACTACAAGAAATAGTTTTTTTTTTGTTGCTGCATAAAACATATTATAATTATTTAAGTATACTTCATGATTTTATGTAATGTAAAATGTAAAATATTTGTACGTCTTCATTTGATCAGGCTCCAAACTACTGAGAGAGTTTCTCGTGATGCTTTAGGCCCTGTTTAGCGCGAGGACTAAAATCAGAACCAAAATAGTACTAGTTTAAAAAATAATAATAATAATAATAATAAATAATTTTTTTTAATAATTTCATATAAATTTTAATAAAAAAAAATATTTTACTTCACATAATCAATAATTTTCAATAAAAATATCAATTTTTATTTACATTCTAGATCAAAATATTTAAATCGAGTATTTTGATTTAGGATGTAAAATAAAATTAATATTTTTATTAAAAATTATTAAATATGTGAAGTAAAATAATATTTTTTATATTAAATTTATGTAAAATAATTAAAAAATTTATTTATTATTATTATTTTTTAAATTAATATTATTTTAATTTTAATTTTAATCTTCGCGTTAAACAGAACTTTAGAGCACCGATTAGCATTTCGGTGACCAACGTGGCCCCTAATAGGCCCTTGTTTTTCTATTCAATTTTACAAAAATGTCCAAACATTTACCTTAATTACAGAATACCTCCTCGACGTGTTAAACGATTAAACCCACCCATTCTTTTCTTCCTTTTCCCTCAGCCCTCCAACGGCGGCTGCCTCTCCTCTTTTTAATCTGGCATGATCCGCCTTCAACGTCCGCGGCCGCCACCATCTTCTCTATTTACGAACTTGAAATCCCTCCCATTCACTATTGAACCCGCCGCCTCCTCAACCTCTGCCACTTCATCTCCGCCGCGGGACGACGACAGCTCCGCGGCCCCTGCCCTTCGCGACCTCCATCTCCTCCTCTCTCGACCCTCCTTTGATCCCTCTCTCTGCCGCCATCTTCTCTCAAGTCTCCCCTCCCATCGCCTCGAAGTCCTTCTACCCCGTATACTCCCCACGGTCCCGATCAAGCTCGCGCTCCGCTTTTTCTCATTTGCGTCTGATCAGTGTAGTTTTCGCTTCACTGCCCGCTCGTACTCCCTTCTTATCTACCTCCTTCTCAAGTCCGGTCTCGTTCGCCCCGCCCGTCTTCTCCTCAGCCGTCTCCTCGACCCCAGCAGCTCACTTCCTGTCCTCTCCGATGTTCCGGATCGCCGACTCGAGGAGGTCGTCGCCGCGCTCACGGCATCCACCCCACCGGAGGCGGCACAAGCGGCGGTGGATGCTTTGGTGCACGTATGCACCACGCAGTTCCGCTCCCAGGCCTCGAGGCTCCCCGTGGACGCTTTTCAGATGGTGATCGCGCATGGTACGTGTCCAACTCTTAAAACATGTAATGTTCTCATCTGCTCACTCGCTAGAGCAAAGCGGATTGGCGATGCCCACATTGTGTTAGACCAAATGCGAAGGTTTGTTTCACCAGACTCGTATTCATATACCCCTCTCATCGATTCTCTTTGCAAGAGTGGGAGTGTGAAGGAGGCCTTTGCATTGTTCAGAGAAATGGAAAGAATGGGTGTTGTTCTCACAGTAGCCACGTACAATGCGATGCTTGATGGGTTTTGCAAGAACAAGATGTTGGATGCTGCCTTTGGATTGAAGGAAGAAATGGGAAAGAACTTTGTGGAACCAACAGTAATGACATATCGTGCTATCATCCATGGCCTTGTTAGAGAGGCTAGATTTGATGATGCCATTTGCCTCTTTGATGAGATGTCAGAGAAAGGCATTGCTCCCAATGAGTTTGTTTACAATACTATGATAGATGGGTACTCTAGGATGGGGCGCTTCACAGAAGCTTTGAGTTTGAAGGGTGAGATGATGTCCAAAGGGATACCGCCGAACAGGGTTACCTACAATATGATTGTTAGAGGTTTGTGTCTTGCAGGAGAGATGAAACAGGTTGAGAATCTCTTGAAGGAAATGAGGAAGAACCGAATTGCATTGGAAACTGGTGATTTTAATTCGCTCATTTCCTTGATGTTGAGATCAAGTCAAAATCTGGATTTCTCAATCTGGTTAGTGAGGCAGATGCTATCTTGGAAACTAAGAACAAATGACTCACTTTTAACATCCCTTATTAATGAACTGTGTAAAGTTGGGAGGCATCATGAAGCAGTTGGTATTTGGAATGAGTTGTTATTAAAGGGTTTTCTTCCTAGCATTGTGACTTCTAATGCTTTGATTCATGGTCTTTGCAAGTTGAGAAAAATGAAAATTGCAGTTGGAATTCTCAAGACTATGCTTGAGAAAATGATGAGATTGGACATTATAACTTATAACACTCTTATATCAGGAAGTTGTAAAGAAGGGAGACTCGAAGAAGCATTTATGCTGAAAGATGATTTGACTAAAAGAGGCCTTAAACCTGATAACTTCACTTATAACACGCTGATACAGGGGTTATGCAATTCAGGGAGAATGGATGATGTCATTATGATTTTGAAAGAATTTGAAAAGAATGGCTTTACCCCTGATCTTTTCACATGCAGCATAATTGTTGATGGATACTGCAAAAACAAGGAGCTGGATAAAGGAAAGCTATTCTTGAAAGAGTTGATTTCTTTTGGCCTGAGGCCGAACCATGTTGTTTATAATTCACTTATTGGTGGATTCTGCAGGAATGGTAGTGTAAAGGAGGCTTTCGATCTTGTAACTGAAATGAAAAGCGAAGGCATAGCGAGAACTGCTGTTACTTATGCTATTCTTGTGAATGGATTATGTGGTATAGGATGTATGGAGGAAGCTAAAAGAGTTTTGTCGAGAATGAGGGATGATGAAGTTTTCCCTAATGTTGTATGTTATACTTCATTGATTGATGGATACTGTAAAATTGGTAAGATGGATGAAGCTAGCTACATATTGGAGGAAATGCATGCTAATGGTATAGCTCCAAACAAGATCACCTACACTACCTTGATGAATGGGTATTGCAATGTGGGAAATCTAAATAAAGCTGAAGATTTGCTTGAGGAAATGGTTAATCATGATATTGCTCCAGATGCCACCACTTACAAAACATTAATTGCAGGATTTTGCAAGCAAGGAGACATGAAGGGGGCTTTAAGGATATCTCAGCAGATGACTCAAAATTGTTTTCTATTGAATAATGTCCACCCACAGGATGAAATCTCTCTGAGTATATTCAATGTAGAATCTACTTCCACTAGCAAAGGCATCATTAGCTCTTGCATCGCTGATCAGCATGCTGAGCTCTCAGATCGTTGATCAGCATGTTGAGTTTGAGCAATTGCCATCAAAGGTCTAAGTAGCAGTAACATGCTTTGCCTGTTGATGTCAACTGAGGGATGCTGACTACAGTTATAACTGGAAATCCAAGGAACTAAAATTCCTGCTGGTAGGCGTCTTAGTGTGTATTCTCTTGCATCCTCTTATAATGTTTTTAGTAGATAAACAACATTCTTGGATTGCGGGCAGACTTGTATCATGAGTCATGGCTCTTTTAGCTTAAATTCAAGAACCTGAAATGGTAAATTGCATGTCAATTTGCTGAACAAATTTGAAGATATCAATAAGTTTATAGTCAAACATAAGGGGAAGCTGACCCAACTTTGAAGAGCTCATCTCCCTGACCTTCTCCTCTAATTCTCCCTCCTCTCAGAGAAACTGAGCCAACTTTGTAGTCTCCGCTATCCTATGTTCACCTAAAGCAAAAATCTTGTCAGCTCGCTTCTTTTTGTTCACAAGTTTCTCTATGAATGATGTAATACAATAAGTCCTGCAAGAGCAACAAATCAATAACAAGTTTTGTTAGGTGGCAAAATCAGACGAGGGAGATAGTTACCTTCAGTTGGTGCAGCATGTTGTTGCTTGTCACATCCTCCTCCCTGATGTGCTCAATTTTCACTCAAGTCAACAAGGTGCGCCCTATGCATAGTGTTACGTCCAAGGGGAAGAAACAAGAGCATTTAGCTCTTTTGTCTATCTCCAATTGTAAGAACCTAATACATTTGTTGGTTCTTAGTACGGACTTAACCCATTCACTCCTTGCATGGACCACCCAGTCCCTTGCTCTTGATGACATCCCCTTAACATCAATCTCAATGATGTTGGATATTCATTGAAAAACTTAGATCAGCTACATCCTTCCTTTTCCAAGCTCTGAAAGAACTGGAACCTAACTCTTCTAGAAACACAGCATCCCCACAAGCCCTTAGCCTAATGGCATCATCCTTCTGCAACTCAGCACCTCAAGAAGAGCTATCAACTGTCTGACACCATCGATAATGTTTGTGGAAGGTTCCACATCCATATCCTCATTCGAATGCTTCTCAGCATTCTTTTCTTTTGCACCCTCCTCGCCTTTGTGCACCTCATCATGGTCCTGGTCTTTGTCTTCACCTAGTGACAAACAACAACAATAATAACCATTAAGCTTTTATCTCACTAGGTGAGGCTACATAAATCCTTTGTTTTCATTATAGTTTATTTAATAGAATGCAATGAAAACAATGAATTCATATAGTTGTCATCACCTAATAGGATAAATGCTTAGTTGCTGTTGTTTGATACCTAATTTTCCTTTGTTCTTGGACTAATAGACCTTTTTCCACTTAACATAGTGTATTGCCTTAGTGGTCGAGCTTCCACTCCATAGAAATCTTTTTATAAGTTGTTCTATAGTGTCAAGCACATTCAATGGCATACAAGTGTGGGAGAGAGTATATAATGGTATAGAAGTTAAGGTTTGATAAGTGTGATCCTTCCAGCCATTGATATATATCTTTCCTTTCAAGAGTTAATCCTTGTTCACATCCTCTCCTACTATTTTCCAGTAATGTTGAGGAAGATTCTAGTGATGCCATCTATTTTCTGAAGAGAAGACTACTGCTTGGATTTCCTTTCAATGCATTCTGTTGAAGCTGTTAAACCAACAAAGTTAATATGGTAGCTCTCAATTGGATTGAGTTTGGAATTATACTGACCGAGTCCACCACCCCCCATTTGTTGGCGGAGAACTCTGTCAATAGCATGACCATCGCTTCTTCTTTATTTATATTGTTGCTAGAAGGATCCACAAGAAATCTTATCCAATTAACCCATTTTCTTATGAAAGGATGTGTACCCGTCATCCTTGTACAGCCACTACACTTTAGCTCTTTGCCACCACTACAGTTCATCCTTGGCTCTTATGGAGTTGTGGGATGCCACTGTTGATAGAAGTTCAACATGCTTTTCAGCAAATAATCCTTAGGTTGTGGTTCTTTCTTGTTGGATATGAAGGATGGCTTGCTCTAGCCTCTTTGTTGTGGCCATCTAGTCTCCAACTTCCTTTTTAATACTATTTCTTTAGGGCCTTCAAGGCTTTTTTTTCCTTTCTTCTTGATGATTGCCACAAGCCCTCTTTTAGTTTGTTTCTCTCCAAGTGCTCCTGAATCTCATGGGCCTCTTCATGTATTATCCAAGCCAAGCATCAAAAAATTTAGTTTCCTTTGGCTTTTAAGAATTGTTGATCTACAGAATGATCAGAAACTATTCTGCCCTAATGAGTGACAAATATACTAGACCTTGCTATCATGGCAAATGAGTTAAGGACTCTATCCAATCTCTCCCACATTCTTCCTCCCTTCTTAAATTCTTCTGAATTTCAAATAGTACTCAAGATCCTCTATTTTCACTTTAAAAATACTCCAATTTTTATCTAGAAGACAGTATTGAAATTTAAGTGCTTGAAGTACTTGGAAAGTCTCTTCAAAATTTTCAGATTGCACCATGTGAAGGGTGGTCTGGAGAATCCAATATTGTGTAGGTCATTGCTTTGCATGAAATCCAGGAAGTTGCCAGATTTGAAGGGCTAACCACCTTTCTCTACCTATTGATTGAGAAAGCAATTGAAATCTCCACTAGTTTTTGTTGGTTCTTGCCTTCCTTTCCCTGTAATAGTGGGGTGAGGGTACTCCACAGTCTCTCTTGGTATAAGCATCTATGGCTACTTGCACTTCCCCAAGCCAGCGTTATTAGGAAGAGAAGGCTCTGCAAGAATAATCTATTTGTGCTCCTCTTCAGTACATTCAGGGTTGTCTTGGCTGCATCCCTGACCAGGATAATGCCCCTGACGTTCCCTTGGATGGGATGGCTGCATAACTCCATTTCCCACACACAAATCTTTTGTCCACATGGTTAATTTTAGTTTCAAATAGAAACATAATCTCCGGGTTGTGCTTTCTGATGAGGTTGGCTAAATAATTATGGGAGCTAGTGTTGCTCTCCTGCAATATTGAAAGATGTTATTATTCATGGATTGAAAGTAGCCCATCCCCCACGTTCTGCAGTGGTATGCTGTTATCCTATTCTCCTCTCTTCCTTTTCTGATCTCGGAGCTCATCGATACTTTTTGTTTGGAGACCCTGGTCCTTGACCTCTTTCTTTTTGCCCTTGGCTTTTTGCCTTCTTATGTTTCATAGACAATTTTAACCCATCACCAACTTTTTTGTTCCTGATGCAGAAATCCCAACATTGGTTTCATCTCTCTTGGGTGTTGAGCCTTTATGTTTTCGATTCTCTGGCTTTGACTGCTAAGAAAGTTATGGATTTGCAGTTGCCCTCCACTGCCAAGCTGCCTGGGAAGTCTGGAAGCTTGTGGGTGCTCAAGGTATCAATTTAAGGAGATAAGGGGATTGATCCTTTTTTCATCTTTTTACTTTCTGGTTCTAGGTCCATTTGTCCCTATTCTTGCTGTTCAGGATCCCTGCTGCAACGGCATCTACTTCTGTTTCCCAAAGTGGTTGAAGCTGGCGCATTGGTGACTTGGCGTGGTTCCCAACATGATGAGGTTGGGTACAGTTCAAAAGGCCCCACCTTCAGGTTTAGCAGCTCTAGCTAGATGCTAAACATGACACTGATCTAATATCGATAATCCCTTTCTAGCACTGTCCTCAAAAAACCAGACCCTCTAAAAAGGCCCCTGGTCTGAATTGAGCATGGTGGTTCCCAACATGATGAGGTTGGGTACAGTTCAAAAGGCCCCACCTTCAGGTTTAGCAGCTCTAGCTAGATGCTAAACATGACACTGATCTAATATCGATAATCCCTTTCTAGCACTGTCCTCAAAAAACCAGACCCTCTAAAAAGGCCCCTGGTCTGAATTGAGCATGATATCTCCTTGCTTGGCTACAACTGAGGTAAACATGTTGGCTTTCTGTACGCCTCCTTTTCTCCTTCACTGGAGTCCAAGGATCCAGCTTGTTAGTGACTTCCTTTGCATTAGTGCTATCTATCTCAATAGAATTCTCAGTTTGAGGGTTGGTTCCTACTCCTATTGATTTGTCATATATCTTAGCTCTTTTGTCCTCTCCTGCTTGATTGTCCTGCAGTTATGCTGTCTTAGTGTTGCCAACTACAACATCTATTGGTCCCAGTTTTTGTCCCACCCCTCTATTTGTGCATTTTGAATTGATGTGACCAATTAAGCCACAGTTGAAATAGAGGTTGGAGAGACCCTTGTACTCAAATTTTTAGAAGAAACTACCCCTTACACAGATCCAAACACCTAGCTAAATGGGCTGCCTCAAATCTACTTTCACACAGAGACACTGGCAAATAACCTCTTTTTCGTGGCCATGAACAGATCAGTCTCAGCTCTTATTTTAACTAGAGTTTTGTGGCCCAATATTCTACAAGTAGTTCTGAAACCTTGACCCATAATGGGATAGAGTTGATGGCGTACGCTGATGGCTTGGACATCAGTGTCTACAAATCAAACTCCACTGCTTGTCCGACATGGTCCAGGGCCCTCTACACCAAATGGTTTGGTTTTTTGTGCGTTCTTCATCACCAAAATTGACCAGAAAGAACCCCTGTGCCACTTCGAACATCTTGGAGCCATCCACTGTCCCCTAATTCCTTTGAATTTCAACTGCTATAACTGTGAATGGAATCCTTCTTCCAATCAGCTGGCCTACTAATGCAAACCTCCATTCATCTGCTATTAATACAACTTCATATCTACGTGGAATAACTGTCCTCCCCTTGCACTAGGGTTTGTTCAACCAGTGCTTAGGGTATGGTGGGTGACTAAGAAGCACAGACACTTCTAAGAAGTAGCCGTGGCGGTGTCGGACACGGACACGCCACGGATACGGCGGGACACGTGTCGGACACGGCGGGACACGTGTCTAATTTTTTTAATTTAAAAATAAAATTTAGGACACGGCTGGACACTTCTAGGACACTTCTGAACACTTGTAGGACACTTGCAAGACACTTGGACACGGCTCAATTATTAATTAATTAAATTTCAATAAAAAATAAAATTAATTTTTCCAAAAAACCGGTTCAAATGGTTTGCCCTAGGTTTTCCGCGTGCATCCTCCCTCTCTCCGTCGCGGTCGCATCTCACAATCGCTCTCTGTCATGGTCGCAGCGCCAGTTCTCGCCGGCCATTGCCGTCGCCATCGCCTCTCCCGTCGCGGTCTGCATTTCCTTCTTCTTCTTCTTCTTCCTTCTTCTTCTTCTTTGGTTTTCTTCTTCTTCCTCGTCTTCTTCCGTCTTCTTCTTCTTCCTCCTCTTCTTCTTCCGTCTTCTTTTTCTTCTTCTTCTCTAGTTTTCTTCTTCTTCTTCTTCCTCTTCCTCTTCTTCTTCTTCTTCTTCTTCCTTCCTCTTCTTCTTCTTCTTCTTCTCCTTCTTCTCCCCCTTCTTCTCCTTTATTCCCCTTCTTTTCCTTTATTCCCCTTCTCCTTTCTTCCTTCTTCTCCTTTCTTCCTTCTTCTTCTTCCTTCCTCCTTTTTTCCTGCCTCTTCTTCTTCCTGCCTCTTCTTCCTACCTCTTCTTCCGTCTTCTTCTTCTTCTTCCGTCTTCTTCTTCTTTGTCTTCTTCTTCTTCCGTCTTCTTCTTCTTCCGTCTTCTTCCTCCGTAAAGAGAAAGAATCTCTCTCTTCCTCTCTGTTTCGCTCGCGCTTATGCCCACCTCTGTCCGTTTTTTCTCCTCTTCTACTTCTCTGTTTTTTTTCCCTGCTTTTTTTCCTCCTTCTCCCCCTCTCCTCCTCCTTCTCCTTCTTCTTCTCCTCCTCTTCTTCTCTGTTTTTTTTCTTCTTGTTCTCTGTTTTTTTCCTTCATTCACTGTTTTTGTCTCGTCCTTCTGCTCCTTCACCTTCTTCGCCTTCTCCTCCTCCTCCTTCTTCTCTTCCATGTATTTTAAAATTTTTTGTTATATCATTATTAATTTAATATATAACTAATTTCTTTGAACTTATTGCTTAAAACTTACATGTATTTTCTTAGAAATTTAATACTTATTACTTTTGATGCTAATTGCTAGGTCTTTCATATTATTTGGTGAAGTAGTTTGATGCGTAAATATTTGATTATATAGCTACGTTTTGACATAGGTATGTCGAAACTCTCCTTAATGAATATTACAGTTTTTATATTTGGTTAGTCTTGTTAAATGCATTTAATTTTTTTATAATTTTTCTATCACATATATTTGATCAATTTATAGTTTCTTTTATTTTTATTAAAATTTTAGTAAATAAATAATTTTATTTATTTTACGAGTCCTAGAAGTGTCGTGTCTTATTTTTTTAAAAATTGACGTATCCTCGTGTCCGTGTCGTGTCGTGTCCCGTGTCCGTGTCGTGTTCGTGCTTCTTAGGTAGATGATTCCTCCATTCCTCCATGTGCCTGCCTTGCCATGTCCACTTAGAGCAGATGCATAGCTGACTTTAGCCCCGGCAGAGTGCGAAGCGGTTGTCCTTTCACCAGCTGTTCTTGCTATATCATTGGTATAGACCTTTTGCTGGCATTTTTTGTGGAGCTGGGCCACTGTTGGTGTCATTTATGGCTACCCTCCACCACTATATTTAGCAGCATTAGAATGCCCCTTCCCTGCTCCCAGAAATAGAGTTTTTGTTGATTCTAAATGACACAATCTAGCTCCATTTCCAGTTGAGTTATCCCATCGTTCCCAGCTTCTCACAATGGAATCGTGCTAGGTGTGTAGTGGCCAATGATGACAGGGTTGACACCGTTGTCGTCCTCCATTTCCTCTTTATCTGAGGTCATTTCTGGTTCCTTCATCTTATAGTGTGTTTAGTCGTTTGACCTAGCGTTGTCATCGACTTCCCTCCTCATTGAAGACAAGCCGTTGCTGGCTTCCTCCTAACTTCATGGCTAGCAACATATCTGGCTACCCAATATATCTGGCTACCCTTTCACCTCTGTTTCCCTTCATTTGTCGCCAGCCATCCACCGAGCGTCAAGGGGTACACCCCCGCTTTAGACTTTTGCACCACCGTTTTCGCTCAAATTGCTAAAATGGAGCAATTCAAGGCATTCAAAATTTGATGTTAACATGTGCACACCGTTTCCTCATTGTAACTTGATACCTTGAAATCAGAATTCTCGATGCTGTCGTGGATGTAGACCAAAGTTTGCCTAACCACATTGTTTCTTCTTCTGTCCATTCCCTGCCATCCAATCCAAACATTCCTAAGCTTTCAGTTGTCATGGAGGCATTACATGAAACACAGTAAGACATGAATTTTCTTCCTGGCCTGATCTTTTGACCTTGTTTACACACAATTCCTTTCTTTCCCCTATTTTGATAGCCTCTATGCATTTGTTGTGCAGGAAATCTTTGTCTACTACTTTGTTATAACACTATTATGACTCCGTTTGGCTCATTGCTAAATAATTATAGTTAAAAAAAATCGGAATGATTATAGAAAAATTTCCACAATCTCGCCATTTTATTGAGTTTTTTGGTTATAATTATTTTGATCATAAACAAAGTTTATATGTGATAGCAGTTTTTATGCATCTTGTTTTATTTAACATCTCCAATCAAACATCTCCGATCAAGATTATACTGAGTAGTAAATATTTTTGTAGTGCAGCGAGGCGCCATTTTCAGAGATGGGGATTTCCAGCGAAAATCAAATATGCTGTGCTAAACTGAGCTGTTAGTGGTAAACGTATTTGATTAATTAATTGTATATATATATTTTTTTTTTTTTCTCATTCATATAATATATTTTGCTTATAGTTTCAGAAAATTTAATCCAGGCTGACATGGATTGTATTATTTTTTCACCTTTGTGACATCCCTTACAAAACTTACACACCCTCCATTGTGTTCATTTTGATAAATGGTTAAAATAAATAAAATTTCTAATGTTCATCTCTATAGTTAATTTTATAATTTGCAGAAGATATAGAGTAAGAGCTAAGTGTTCAATCCATGTCAAAATATATTGCAGATGTAGCTCTTTTTAGATTCTATTTAGAAACTTATAACATTGTTTTCGAATATTATTTCCCGTAGCTATTGATTTGCACGATCCTACTTTACATCAAATGAAGCTTCCACGGCCTTTCAGGTATTTTTTATTTTTATTTTTAACGGAAGGATTTAGTTTTTGGGTTTGATTTTACAGTAAGGCACATGTTATTTAAATTACAAATTTTGAGCGTGATGTATTCACGAGTCATTTTTTTTTTTTGCATTTTATCAACAACTGTTAATCTATTTCATGTGGGATTATTTGGAATCTCTTATAGTAGTGTTGTTTTTTATTTAGAATATGAGTAAATATCATTCAGATCCTTCTAAGTTTGAGGTAATATTAAATAAGTCTACCATTTTAAAAATCTTTTAATGAGGTTCGTGAGGTTGATAATTTGATATCAATATTTTAATCATGTTCTCATCTCCCTCCCATCTCACATTTTAGGCTAGCATTGCAACCGGCTATGACGGTGCAGAGTTGTCGCGCGCCGCCACTACGCATGGATGGCCGCGCTGCTGACTACCTGAGATGGGAGATGGAGGAAGTAACTGACATTTTTATATTTAAATGTAAATTTTATTTTAAAAATAAAAAATTAGAAATTAAGTAAAAATGACTTGATTGAATCTTTTGGATTCATAAGTCTACTTCACATTACTCTAAATTTCAGGAACTTAAATGATATTTACTCTTAAAATTTTCATAAAAGGGGTGGAGATCTAGCAGAAGAGCCTAGCTAGCACTGAGGATGCAAATTAGGCTTTCATCGAGGATCTTTCAAGATCTGAAGCTGACATAGAAAGAGGAGAATCATCATCTGCAGCAGAGTTGTTAAAAAGAATGGGCAAAGATGCAATGCAAGAGGTAATTTTTCAGTAAATTTGAGCCACATCGAAAAGGAAGTTAAGCTCCACCAATTGCTATTGCTCAGTTTGAGAAGCAGCGTGACGAGGTGGCTCATCATTTTGCTCTGCCCCTTGGATCTCTATAAATGACAAAAAAGAAGAATAGAGAACGACCTTCTTCTCAACTTGTTTTGAACCTCCACAACCAAACTCCACTATGCTCCTGTGCATTAGTCCTCCAGTGAAGGCATGTGCTCCACTTCTTCCGAATGTGGATGGAGTCTCAGGCAGCTTGGAGATTAGTTAAAACAGTTTGTGAGGATATTCGACAAGCCAAGCATCTCCCCTAATAATTTCTCTCCTCCCTTTGATTTTGTACTCATCCACCATGATACCTCTCATGTTGTGATTTTCTCCTGATTACTCAAAATTTTTATGTAAAATTTTTTGGGATCTTCTCCTTTCCCTTTTTTTTTTTTATTTTCTGGTTTTTCATCAACTATTCAATCTCATTAGCCATTCAAATCATAACCTAGAAGGATTTCTAAGTCATTTGTGAATTACGAAAAATATTCATGTATACATGAATAAAGCTACAGATTCAATTTTTGTGTCGACATCCAAAATGGGTGCTACTAGTTCCAAGTGGCAACGAGAGGTTGTCTGTGCATTCATAAGTGAAGACCAACCTCACGGTTCAAGAGATGAGAAGAACGCAAGATGATTCTGGAACCAGCTGCACAATTGGAGTGAGTTGTCGATGCAACTCAAAGTAAGTGTCGATTACAAGTTCAACAATCTTTTGCACTTCTGGGTGTCAAACTTTGTTATTATTACTCGTAATGTTATATTTTTGTGGCTAGTACTGATGATAAAGGCTAGTATGGTCAATGACATGAGTGGCTCATGATATGGTGTAAGATTCGATATATTAAATGTTATTCCCATGTGTTCAGACAGTTCAAGTTCATATGCACTTTGGCTAATCATCCTGAGAATTCGATAAGGCCCTATCTTTTTTGCAGTAAGTTTTTTAGACTTCTCATGGGAAAATCTAGCTGGATTTGCATGGACCATCACATAATCACCTACATAAAATTTCATAACTTTTTTATGTGAATCTGCATTAATTTTATATTTAGCATAATTTAAAGATAATTTTTGCCTAATCTCCTCATGCAAATCATGACTATGTTGTGCGAAAGATGATGCAAACTCACTACTCCTATATGACACAGGTAACTCCTCAGGACACAAATCCTGATATTCAGATAATAAATTTTGTACTTCCTCTGGAATGCAGTCATCAGAGGGGACATATTCTTCTCACGCACCACTAAGGCATATGAAATCGCTTCATTCTTAATTTTTTGCTCAAATTTATGTGAGCTAAGTATGTGAAGAGATTTCTTTTGCTCTAAAGGTGCAGATGATTCTTTAGCTTTTAATTTCAAAGGCTCCCTGGGCTTCACAGGATTCAGTTTCACCTTCTTTCTTTTAAAGGTGAATACATAGGTGTTCGATCAGCCGTAGTGAATCACGTCCCGATCGTATAGCCAGGGCCTACCATGTAATACGTGAGCGATATTCATAGGCAGAACGTCACACCAAATTTTCTCAAAATATGTTCCTAACTGAACAGGAACTAAACACTTCTGGGTCACAGGGATCATGGTCTCGTCAACCTATGCAACCTTATAAGGTTGTAGGTGAGCTTCTGCCTTTAGATTCATTCACGCAATGGCAGACGTTGCTAAAACATTCATGCAGCTACCGCTATCGATAATTAACTTACAGTGTATATCTCCACATTTAAAATACATGTGAAAAATAGCAATGCGTCTCCAATCGGGGTCGACTTTAGGTGTGACAATGATGCACCTCATCACTGCTAATTGAAAAGACCCTATGTCTTCCTCAACTACACTAGCGATCTCTTCCATAGGATCAACGTCATCTTCTTCGACGCTATCCCTCGTCTCTTCCTCATTCTCAGCTTTAGTTTTATGACTGAGAAATAGTGCTCGTTGTGGACATTGACTCATGTAATATCCAATCTTTCTACAAACAAAGCACATAATACCATTGGGCTTCAAGGCAGACGTGCTCCCAGACATTGGTTTCTTACTCTTGAATCCAAACGGAGTCTGACCGGGTTTCTTTGCAGATTCTCTGGTGTTAACTCCAGCTTTCCTCACTGTCGTGGCTTTCATGTACTGTTCTATATCAACAGCACACTGAAAAGCCTCCTCCAAAGTGTAGACTTGTTGAGTCAACATCTCTCTCTTGATATCAGCCCATAATTCAGCTCTAAATTGGGCAATAATATATCGTTCATCTTCCTGGAGGTCACATCGAACCAGCAAGTCATCGAACTGGCTCATGTAGTCAGTGATACTCAAAGAACCTTGCCTCAAATGAGCCAACTCATCCATGAGTTTATCTTGGAATGAGTTTGGGAGATATTTGGCTTTAAGGAGTTTTTTCATCTCCTCCCATGAAGAGACAGCAGGCTGACCATTCCTATAACCTTGCCTTTCTAAATTAACCCAATATGTCTTAGTATGACCTACTAGCTTCATCTTAGCAAATCGAACACTGTTCGGGTCAGACATAGGCTGCCAGTCGAAAAACTGGTCCATGTCTATAACCCAATCAGTAAAAACTTTAGGGTCAAGTCGACCATCAAAAGTGGGTGGGTCAACCTTAACCCTACGGGTTAGGTCAGCATCAGGGTCACGCTCAGGACGTCTAGCATCTCCAATCTCACGCTCGTAGCGTCGAGGCCTAGGCTCAGGATAACGATCCTGGCGATATGGTGATCGCGGAGCAGGTATTCGCGGAGGCCCTCTTAGGAATGGGTCATGGGCTCAATAAGAGGCATCATACCCATATTGAACCCTACCTCATTCACCTTGAGGAATATACACCCCTCTTCGCGGTCCTATGGGCCTAATCTGGCGTCTAGAAGGATGATAATAATCATCACTCTCATAGAACAGATCATCTCCTAGAAGGTCAGGTTCTGGTGTTGCCCTAGGAGGTGGGACAACCATTCGAGGTGGATGGCTTTGTGAAGCCCCAATGTGTTCTTCAGTAATACGTGGTATTTCAGAGGTAGTGGCTTGATTAACTTTCAGGGCTGCTACTTCATTAGTTAAAATTTTAACTTGTTCTTGAAGCTGCAATATGAGATCACGAGGAGTATTCGAAAACGTAGGCCATTACGGGTTGACATGATAGGCTAAATGCAATCCTAAAATGACCTACAACTAAATGCAACCTAAGCACTAACCTATGATGAACCTAAGATGAATCTAGGCTCTAATATCAAGCTGATGCAGCGCGGAGATCGGTTTAAGGCGATCCTAACGCTACCAATATTAAGTTAGAGCCTAGATTTATATATATATATATATTTATTTAAATAACTGAATGCAAATAAAGAGGAGATCAAACTAAGTTTCTTAAATTATATTAAATATAAATGTATGCATATTCATATAAGTATTATGAAATAAATGCGATGATTAAAATTCTAGCTAAGCAAATTCAGGAAACTTAATGCAATTAAGATAATTAAATTATCGAATTCCGGAAAGGATTTAACACGCTTGCATATGATCTTACGTACTTTGCACGTGATAGTTAATTGAGTCATTTACATATATAGATCTTCCAAACATGAGTCAATTGAATTCAACATAAAGCAGGAAATGCAATATAAATTTAAGCTCTGAAATTTCACTTCAACGAGTTGACAAATAACAAATGAATTTCAGTATTTGATACAACTCAACTTGGAAACACTAACAAATCTTAAGACATAGCTGGAAATATTTCTAATCACAGCAAGGATTCAACAGAGAATAAAGATAATTTTCAGAGCAGCAATGTCAATTCTCATAGCATGAACTCAGCACAAATTAAAAGAAGTTTCTGAGCAGGGATTTTCAATTCTCACAGCAAGTGGATAATGGAAACGGGGAATTGAAGAAGCTAGCCCAAGAAATTAATTGAATGATTATGAGCAAACCAAAGAAAATCGGATCTCGAAGTCGAAGCCTCAGCCCCCTGCCGTAGCCTCAGACGAAGCAGAATCGTCCTCGAAACGAAGCCGCAGCCACCTGCTCGGCTCGATCAAAGGAAGAATGCCGAACGCAGCTGTCTGCTGCCGTGCCGACGACGAAATCCGTGACCACCTGTCCGGATCTCTGAATCGTCTTTGAAACGAAGCCGCAGCCACCTGCTCGGCTCCGATCAGTGGAGAAAACGCCGAACGCAGCCACCTGCTGCAGCGTCGGCGACAAATCAACGCCACCTGCGTCGAGGTCGAACAGTCGATGAAGGAGATGTTCTTCTCACAGCAAAATCAAGTACCTTTTTCTCCTTCGCATTGCGTTCTTCTTTTTATAGCTGAAAAACCGAGTGGAAGAGATGTGCGGTTTCACTTATCTCTGCAGGACGCGTGGCCGATGGTTGGGGAAGACGATCGTGGCCAGCGGTTGCTTGCATGGGCGCGTGGCCGGCGGTTGCTTGCGTGGGCGCGTGGCCGGTGGAGTCGGCGTCTTGGATTGGGGCCGAGCGAGTTGCAGCCGCTGATGGGGTTCCACAATCAGGCAGAAATCCCCTTTTAGGGATTTTGAGGGATTTTGATTGAAAATTTATAATTTAGTCTGCATTGTTTCTTCCCTTTTACAAATAGATCCTCCCATCTCCCAAATAACTTAATTAACTCATAAACGATTCAAATTGGACTCAAATCAAACTCGATTTGATTCCAATTGAATCTTCCCAACTCCAACTTACTTGAATAGAAAATAAAATATGTACAGGACTCATAAGTGGGCATTCCCACCGCTTAACCCAACATTTGACTCAACAAACATCCCAAATAAAATATGCCAAAATAAAGATAACTATATACAAGATAATAAACTGTTATAATCTACGCTCGAGGTCGTAGATTATAACGTAGCCGCTGGTGCTAGTGATCTGGCTCTACATTAGCTGGCAATCCCCAAAAGCTTGGTGTGAAGGTAAGCTAGTTGATGATGTGGAGAAGCAATGCCGCAATGGTCTTTGGAGAAGCGGCGAGCCCGGCGATTGATGCTGGTGGCAGAGAGATAGGCAGCTGAATTTTTGGGAGTAGAATCCCGATGCCCTATCTTCTAATTCATGAACTATCTAGAATCTCTCGTCATCATCCTATTTGGTTGACATTGTAATGCGACATGCTTATTTGATCCCTAATGCAGATCAATCATCGATCCCACCGCTGCAATCTAGCTTATATGTCCATTTCATTCTTTTCCACTGTCTCGTGTAAGGTAAGGTGACTAATGACTATCTTACATCTCTGAAGCCCTACTGTAGTCCTTCAGCTGCTGCCCTTGAGCTCAGGTAGAGTTGTGCGGACGAAAGAGCAGATAGAATAATCAATGTCGTGAAATAAAGGCGTGAAGTAACTGGATAAATTGGCTGAGTCGTTCATGGCTGAGTATATATTAGATCTAGATGATCTATGCAAGGGTCGACCAATTTAAGCTGTTGGCTTGGGGAGACTTCTAGACTGACCTTTTGTCGTGATTCTAAACAAGGTGATCTCATTTTCCCTTTTAGAAATAGGCCTTTTTCGTTATTTAATCTTTTGTTTTCATTATTCTCGTGATATGTACGGATAGTTTATGTTTTTTATTTAAATAAATAGTTTCATTGGCAATCAAGATAAATTGACATTATGCATAATTTGGCTATAATGCTAACTGTTGACCATTTATTTTGCTATGCATATTCATTGTTATACAATTCGTTCTTTTGGATTTAATTTTTGGCAAGGCTGAAATACACCATGATATGAGTAATTTTTTCTAACATTGTTTTAGTTTAAATTTCTTTCAAGGTTTCCCTATTTGAATCTTTTTTATTTACATTCTACTAATATGGTTTTGTGCATGGAAGTCAATCTGTATGGTGTATTGTTGTGCGCAGTAATATCCGCTAGAACTTTTTTGAGTACTTTTGTAATAACACTGATCTAGCAATTCTGATGTAGGGAAAAAAGATTATTGATGCAGCGAGGTGTTTGCTAATGCGAACTCCAAGCTATCAAAATTAGGATTGTGCCTAGGATTAATTTTATGTGGAAGGATGCTGCTTTAAAGGACCTAAATATACAAAATTAATCTAAGATTAAACTAAAGTTCCTGTAATTATAATATGCTCTAAATAAATTCAATAAATTTACTTTACTAAGATAGAAATCTACCAAATTACTAAAACAATTAATCACTAATCCATATAACATCGTTAACTGACATGAAGATCAATTAATATTAATGTAAGAACATTAATCTTAAACGCCAGCCAGCATGCAGTATTGAGAATAAATTAATATTAAAACACAAGAATATTACTAAGGAGAATTAATCAATGCATTCAGCTCAGGTTTAGATGAGTTCGAACTCACTTTATTCCCCTATAAAAATGAATTCCAACTCAACTAGGACTGGGATTTTAAAGGTCAAAATATTAGCAGTGGATATGACGTTAATAGAATCATTCAAACAATCCCAGGATTAATAGACCAAAGGACAGCCAATCTGATTTTATACCCAAACCAAAGCTTAACTCATAAGCTACGGAATAGTGACTTAACAAAGCATGGGCAGCCATGGAGTAAATAAAACCCAAATTCAGCAACTGGAATAAACAGTAACATCTTAGATAAACCAACAGAACAAGAGGGAACAAGAACAAAGGTAATGCAAAAATCAGAGGAACAAAATCCTTTTTTAAAGATCTCAAGCACCAATTGGGAAACCTACAGCTCCTATGTGTTCTCGAGTCCAAATCAACCTGCCTGTGCAAACCCCATGAAGAAAACCTCTTCTCCTTCAAACACTCACAGTGAAATTTTTTTTGTTTTCCTTCATCCACTGCCTCCTTCATGACTCTAAGCTCCAACTTTATAGAAGAGGTAGGTGGATTGGAAGTTGCCAGCTGAATGGATGCTACTCGACGAAGCAAAAAGGGGCGAGCAATGGAGGAACTATCGTTGGTTCTTTGCGTCGCTGGGCCGGGAGAGAAAAGGAGGCCAGATCCAAGGGCTGGATGTCATGTAATTAAAGGTGAAAGTACATTCAAGTCCTCATAATTTAGCTGCATCATGAATAAGTCCAAAGTTTGCCAAATTTAAATTAAATTGATTCAATATGAAATATTCTCGAACCTAGTTTGATCCAACTTCACATACAAAACTCAAACTAACCCACAATATATACATGACATCAAAATGAGCATTCCTACCGACTTAATCATGATATACAACTCATAATGACTCAAATAAATATACAGAAATAAAGATAACTATGTACAAGCTAATAAATTATTATAATTTTCATTCAGTAGATTATAACGAGGTCGATGGTGTGGGTGATCTGGCCCTGAATCAATTATTGATTGATTTTGTGCTTCATAAGGAATTAGTTTTAATTTTAGCATCTAGAGACTTTGCTTATTTCAATAGTATTTATCCATTAGTTTGTTATGTGACCTTCCTTTATGATATCTTTGGGTTTTTGTGCTTCAGTGCTTCAGTTTCTTTTGAAGATGTGGTATTTTTTACCTTCTTTTGATTGTATGTCACATGGTGTCACTTTGATGCAGGCATCGTTTTTCCAGATTGTGTGGCCACTACTGCCCTGCAGTTGGTCCCTGCAAATCGTAGCTTCTCTGATCTCTCAAAAGCACTGGATGCAGATCCAACCGCCATGTTTTGGCTAGTTTTCTCATTCTTCCTCCTCTGATCCTTTGAGGAGGTTATGGCTGTGTGCCTGTGTTCTACATCTGCTCTCCAGAATCCTCATTTTACCCCCACACCCCCTTACAAAGTTGCTGGCAATCCCCAGAAGCTTGGTGTGAATGTAAGCTAGGAAGTGATCTGGAAAAGCAGCTGTATTTGGAGGATGGGAGTTTACTGGTCTGTGCATGGCTGAGTTTATCCTGGATCTAAATGTCCTTTGCAACAGAGCGATCATAAAAGCTTGAAGGCCCTACCCTGCTGGTCAAAAACAGTATCCTTGTTGTGGTAATGAAGTTGGCAAGCTGTTATTATCTTTTCAAAATATTATAAGAGAGGTTTGTCTTTTCTATTTCCAGTTCCTAACGTTTTCATACCATTCCATCATGGCCCCATGAATATGATCTTTTTTTTGGCTATGTAATGAGTATTCATTCAAGTAATTTATTATACATCCCATTTATGTAACTAACGTGGGAATTCACAGCTAACTTGTCAGAAGCTTATGTGCTTTCCTTGCATGTGGATTTGTGCTAAGTTCTTCTTGTTCTTTAAGTGGCATGCTGTTTTTATACTTTTCAGCTTTTGTTGGCACTTTCTCTGTGCTAATTGTCTTTGTTTTTTTGCACTGCAGTCATCCTTTACTTGTATATTTATGCCATCAAGGATGCTCTTACTGTAGTTTCTCCTGATGCGCCACTCCTCCATCTGCATTCATGAATGAGTTGCTGACTTCCTCCATTGGCTCTGGCCGACATTGCTTGCTGCCCCAGCTCTTAGCTGCATCATGAGCTGTTTAGTTTCCTTGGTGCTGATCAATGATCCTACCAGCATGCTCCAGATTACCCTTAATCATCTTTTACCTCAGCATCTCTTGAAACAATTATGCAATGGGCTACTCTGTCCTCAAAACCCTAACTCTTTACCTATCGCTTACAGCTCTGCCAAGTAGATCTTCGTTATGGTTCATTTGATACTGTTGAAGAAAGGTTTTTGTTGAAGAAAATATAGCTTGCCCTCGAGTGGCCGAGGATGTTCATTGCTAGATTGATCATTAAGCTTGATGGCTCATGCATGCAAATAATGATGTGGAGTCACCATCACGGTTGTGAAGTTGGTTGGCTCATAATGTGTCTTGCAAATTATCAAGAAAAGGAGTTCTTCATTATCTTGTGATCTAGCAGGTAGTATAAATCCTTTGTTTCATTATCGCCAAATAAATTCATTGTTGTTTACTGAAAATTTTACGAGCTAATTATCTAGGTTTTCTCCTTATTGTAGTTAGTTTGACAGTTATGCTTTTATACTAGCCAAATTTGTTCTCTCCGAATGATTCACATTTGAATTGGTTTTTATATTTTTTTATACACTTTTAAAATTGCTTCTTATTCTCTTTTTTTTTTTATTCAACACATTATCTTATTCTCAATATTTGCCAGTGCGTCCTTTCTGTTGAATGAAAATTTTAACTAGGATTAATATAGGCATGATTACAAATTTATTTAATTTAAAAAATTTAAGAAATTATTTTATATAAATTCTTAACATTAAATAATTATTTATTTTGTGTTCAACGAAATTTTAAATAAATGAATTAGTTTTATCTCATATTTAATCTAATTATTATGCTTATTTTTAAAAAAATATATAATATTTTTTGTAATTATGACTTTTAACATAGGGTGTGTTTGTTTGTAAGGTTAAATTTAAAAAGGTTAAAATTAAATTTGGATAGAAATATTTTTTTATTGAAAGTTGTGAATGATGTGAAATAAAGTTAGTTATTATATTAAGATATGTGAGGGATGTGATATAAAGTTAATTATTATGTTGAAATATGTGTAGGATGTGAAATAAATTTAATTTTTAATATTAAATTTTATGTGTGATGTGATATGCCTGGTTAAAATTAAATCAGGTTAGTTTTAAATTCTTAGACAAATGGGGCCTAATTGATAAAAAAATGTTTTGCGGATTCAATAAATAAATAAACGATTTTAGAATTTTTAAGTATTTCTTTTTACTTTGAACCATCTAGTAATTTTTCAGGTTCTAGTATAGTATATTATATATTATATTAGATAAAATCAATACCTAATAACCAAAGGTTTGGAGCTAGTTGTGGGGGGTGATGTAGCAATTTTTTAAAATCTAAAATATTATTCAGCTGACCCGTTTTGTAATAATTTGACGATGAATTTGGAGTTACGAAAGTGTGGGCGGATTATCAAATTATTGTCAGTGTTCTTGTTTCTCTCCGCTTTCAACTATTCCATTCTTTCTATCAAAAAAAAAACTATTTCATTTTTGAGATATTGGCGGCAACGATAGCAATGATGTCGAGCTGAGCAGGCAAAAACATGAATAAGTCAACCCTTTTCAAGGATGCCTACTAGCAGATGAGGATGTTTTTTTTCTGTTCGAGTGGAGATAGGCATTGAATGCAGCTCTAGAGGATGGTGCTCACAATTTTATGTAAAAATTAAAGCTCACCTGTAATTCTTTTTATTCTTAATCAACTCAATCTTTTTATAATTCAAATTTAATTCACTAAAAAAAAATGGATTAAATTCTTAATTATATATATATATATATATACATTTATAATTAATTAAAGTGTAAGTGGGAAATTTTAGAGATAAGATTATAAATATGAACATAAAATTAAAACGTAGAATTTACAAAGACATTTTTTAACATTTTTGAAATATATAATAAATATTTTTTCTTAAATTTTTTTTTAACTTTTAATTAATTTAAATTTAACTCAAAAAATAACTTAAAATAAGAAAATAATTCTAAAATTGAGTCAAATTTGACTTGACTTGAATTTAAAAACTGTAATTTCAGCTTGAGCTTGACGTGCTCGAAATTGATTTGATACCAACCCCTAAGATTGAAGGAGAGAATGAGGAGAACTAGTCATTCTATTTATTTTTTACAAAATAAGAAAAAATAAATTTAATCAATAATTTTAATTTATAATAAAACATATTTAAACTCTAAATTCTAATTGATAACTAGATACTTATCTTAATTGATATGAAAAAAGTTAATTATATGACATAACGAGGAGATACTTTTGCATTTAAGTCCAAAAAATAAAGCGAAAATCGATGTCGTGTCCATGTGGCTCCCAAGGATTCATCCCAAGACTATCGGAGGCCTAGGACACAAATTTTTTAACTAAAAATAAAAAATTAAACTCAATATAATCGATCTAGTTTAACTAAATTTTTTAGTTTAGTTTTTTTTCCGTTTCAAGCCGGTTTTTTAGTTTTTTAATTATTTTTAATAACTCTAATTAATTAATTGAGCTGTGCGGCAATGTCCAATAAGAAGAAGGGCTTATGCAACATTTTGCAAAGTGCAAACCGTTACTCTGCCACATTCGTAAGTCTGGCGATTCAAACCCAGCGCCCGCCGTCAAATCCGGAGTTATAAGGAACGCAGGCATGGCGGCATGGCCGCTACGATGGTTTGGGCCCTTCCCTTGTTTCCCTCTCTTCCTCTCTTTCCCTTCTCCCCTCTGCCTCTCCCTCAGATCCAATATCATCATCCCTGCATGTAGATGCGGTTCCCCGTCCCCTCATTGGCTCATCCTATCAGATTCCGTCGCCTCCTCAGCCGCCATGGACGACCGCAAGGCCGGCTTGTTCAGCGACCTCAAGGGGAACGACAAGGAAAACGCCACCATGATCTGCTTCAGCGCCACCATGAGCACTTCCTCCGGCGTATGGCTCAAGGAGCAGCCGCTTGACTACTCTTTCCCCCTCCTCCTCGCCCAGTTCTTCATCATCTTCCTCGCCTCCAGCCTCGCCCATTCCCTCCTCCGCCCCATCGGCTTCCCCCAGGTCATCTCCCACACCATCGTAAGTACGTACCACCCACACTAAGCACATCTCCCATTCTCCTCCATTCCTTTTCTTCGTCTCTCATGGCGGATGGGTTCTCCTCTGATCCAGGCGGGCATCGTTCTCGGGCCTTCCTGCTTATCCAGAAATCGCGGATTTCAGGAGACGATCTTCCCTCTCCGTAGCTGGGTTAATCTCGACCTCATCTCTCAATTTGCGTTCGTCCTCTTCATCTTCGTGATTGGGGTTAAGACGGATTTAACCCTAATCCGCCGATCGGGACGTAATGCCCTAGCGGTCGCCATGATAGGCACCGTCGTCCCCTACTTGGCTATCATGAGCGCCGGCATCTTCCACCCCCGGATCCTGGGAGACGTCGGATTCGGCAAGATCGTCGCCAACATCGCTAACAGATGGTCGGTGACCTCCAACACCGTCGTCTCTTGCCTCCTCACCGAGTTCAATCTCCTCACCTCCAAGCTCGGCCGCCTGGCAATGTCCGCCTCTCTCATCGCCGAGTTCCAAGTCGTACTCCTCACCGCCGCCTTCAACTCCTTCTTCTACGGCAGCTCCTTGCTCTACATCCTCGGCTCCCTGTTCTCCTTCAGCGGCTTCATCGCCTCTATCTGGCTCATGGCAAGGTGCCTCACCGTCTGGATTGTCCGCCGCACGCCAGATGGAAACCCCATTGACGAGTTCAGCTTCCTAACCCTTGTGCTGGTCGCCCTCGGCAGCAGCGTCATCGGCGAGCTCGTCGGCGAGACGCCCATGGCCGGCCCCCTTCTATTCGGTCTCCTGCTCCCCGGCGGCCCTCCTATTGGCACAGCCCTCGTCGACCGCCTCGACAAACTCGTCTCCGGAATCTTACTACCCGTCTTCTGTGCTGTTGCAGGGCTCCGAACCAACGTTCACGATTTCGCCAGCGATCGTGGCGGCGAGCAATGGGGACGCGCCACCTGTCTTATCGGATCAGGCGTCTCAGGGAAGTTCGCCGGTGTTATCATCGCCGGCCTCTATAGCAAGATGCCGATCCGCGACGCCTTCGTACTCGCCCTCATCCTCAACTGCCATGGAGTAGTGGAGATCTTCTCCTTCAACAGCTGGGAGGACTTCAGCCAGGCCGACAGCGAGATGTACGCCGTGAACGTGCTTGCTCTAATCATCGTCGGCGGAACCACAGCTTCATTGCTGAAAGCCCTATACGGGCCTTCGGCGAGGTTCACGGCTAAGAAACAGCGGACGGTTCAGAGCATCGGTCAGATCGGCGAGCTCCGATTGCTCGCCTGCGTTCACGGCGAGGATCACGTGCCGCCGCTCCTCGCTCTCACCGACGTGATCCATCCCTCCGTCGTATCCCCTCTCTGCATCTACCTCCTCCACCTCAGCCCCCTCGCCGGCCAGAGCCATGCGACGCTATTACCTTACAAGCGGAAGAAGCGGCGGCGCGCCTCCTTCAAATCCCTCTCCGCCGGATCCACCTCCGACCGCGTCGTGAACTCCTTCCGTGAGCTGGAGCGGCACTACCCTCCCGGCCGCCTCGCGATGCTCCCTTTCATAGGCGTCTCCCCTTATGCCACGATGCACGACGACATCTGCGCTCTCGGTCAGGAGAAAATGGTCGATCTGATCCTCCTCCCCTTCCACCGCCGCATCGATTCCGGCCTCTGCCTCCCCGATTCCGTCAAACCCGCCGTCCGCGCCGTCAATAACAACGTCCTCCTGTACGCTCACTGCTCCGCCGCCATCCTCGTCGACCGCGGCCTGTCCTGCGGTCCCGTCTACTCGCTCGGCACAGCCCACCGCGTCGCTGCTGTCTTCATCGGCGGAGATGATGACCGAGAGGCACTCGCCATTGCCAGCAGAATGGTGGAAAATCCGTCGACTGAGCTCGTCCTTTTCAGATTCCTCAACCAGAAGGGGGAGCCGGCGGACGGCGGAGGGAAAGAGAGGGATGAAGAAGGTATGCTGGACGACGAGGCGGTGGAGCAGTTCCTGGTCCGCCATGAGGGAAACGACAGGGTGGATTACAGAGAGAAGGAAGTGGGAGAAGGGTCGGAGACGGTGGCGGCGATACGGGAGAACAGCGAGGATTGCAGTCTGATTCTCGTGGGAAGGGGAGAGGGGAGGGTGTCGCCGGCGACATCAGGCCTTGAGATGTGGAGCGACTTCCCGGAGCTTGGGGTCGTCGGCGACGTGCTGGCGTCGCCGGACTTCGGCGGGAAGGCGTCCGTGCTAGTGGTGCACGTGCCGGCGAAAGGTTCTGTCGCCAAAGCCGCTGCTATTCAGGTTGGATCCGATGGTGCAGCTACGCACGTGAGGTCAGGCCAGCATGCACGTGGCGATGAGGCTGAGGAGAGACTCATCAATTGAATGTAAAGAGAAAATGGTTCGCATGGTCTCAAGATTCGTGCATAGTTGCTGTACTTTACGGTAAGTAGGCCGACCGACGGCTTTCCTGAGAAGTAGACCAAAGGTATGCATCATGCCCTTATTTTGTTCAGCATCTCGTCTGAGCTCTGGCCATATGCAGGATCATTTAAAAAAAAGTACTTAATTTTTTTTTTAAAAAAAAAAAAAAATGTTATAGTGTCAGCAAAATGTTCGTACTCATAACGTTCCTGTATAGGCTTTTTTTTTTTTTTAATGAACATTCCTGCTTAGCTTTAACTTATGAGATAAGTATTATTGAAATGTACTAGGCCTCCATCTGTTGGCATGTTACGTTTTATGAAAGGGGTGGTAACTTGGAACTAGTGAAGGAGAATTGATTTTAGAATTTATCTTGGGAGGCATTTGGTTCAATGATGTTTTAATGTTATGTTGTGTTATCTAAAGAAGTAATTGTTTGGTTTGATGACATCTACAAAGAATCTTCTATCAGATTATAAAATTATTAGTTAAAAGATGACATTTAGATGTCATGACATCTAGATTACATATATAACACCAAGATAATATTGAATGAAACGTCCCTTAATTTAAAATCAAAGTTTTGTTTCTTATCTTTACAATATATATATATATATATATATATATATATATATACATTTTTCAGATTTTTTTTTATTTATATTACAATTTAAGGTTAATTACTTAAAATCTATAGTTAACTTATAAACATTGTTTAGTCTGTGATTTTTATTTTAAAATTTTTATAACAGCAAAAGTCTTTGTAAATTATGATTATCATATAACTGATTCAATTTTATATATTTCATAAGAAGTTTTTTTTTTAATTTTAAAAAATTTAATTTTAACTTTGTAGTCTCTCTCTCTCCCTCTCTCTCTCCCCCTCTCTCTCCCTCTCTTTCTCCCTCCCATGCAAATGCCCACCCCTCCTCTCTCTCTTGCACATGCCTGTGTGAAGGGGAGTGGCAAGCGGTGTGTGCATGCCTGTGCAGAGAGGGCATTTGTTGGAAAAATACTTGGGTTCGGAGCTCCCGCCACATTACATTTTTGGAGCTTGATATAACAAGCACTTTTAACTTAAATGTGCTTGTTACAGAAATTTCTATAACAAGCACCTATAACAAGCACACTGTAACAAGCACTTTTAATTCTATAATAAGTACATTTATACCTATACCAAGCAGCTCCGAAAATGTGACGTGGCGGGAGCTCCGAACCCAAGTATTTTTCCAGTTGCTGAGGGTGGCGAGCCGCCCGCTCCCACACACTCTCTCTCTTAATATTTGCAATTATATAAAATATAAGATGACACATATAAATATTTAATATTAACAGTTAAACTCAAAAAAAAAAAATTTAAAAGTGAGGTGTAATTTCACTTTTTAATATCAGTCTTATTTCTTTAGTTAAACAGGACTTGGAATAATTGAGTTGTGTTCAACCTTAATTTCATTATGTATTTAAAGACAGGTACAATTACAATAAGATACTCACAAAATAAATAGATAATAATTGCACTCCAAAATATTTATCAACACAACACTCCCCTTCAAGATGATGCATAGATATTACATATACCCATTTTGGTAGAAAATACTTATGGACTTAAGCCCTTCGTGAGAATATCAGTCAGTTGATCACATGAGCGAATATATGGAATACAAACTTCTTTAGTTTCTAACTTTTCTTTGATAAAATGTCTGTCAATCTCCACATGTTTGGTCCTATCATGCTAGACAGAATTATTCACTATATCTATTGCAGCTTTATTATTATAATAAAGCATGAGTGGGGTTTAAGAAATAAGACACAACTCAGACAGTTAGGGCTGGCAATTTTATTCGAAATCGAAAATCGCTCGAAAATCGCTCGAAATTCGCTCGATAAAAAACTCGACTCGAAATCGATTCGAGTCATTTCGAGTCGAGTTTCGAGCTATTCAGTGTACTCGAAATTATTTCGAGTCGATTTCGAGTTTGGCTTGACTCGCTCGAAAAAAATCGAGCCGACTCGAAATAAAATTATTTATTAAATATTTTTATTATATTATGAAAGAGTGACACATTGAAAATTGAAAATGAATTTTTTTTTTTTGAGTTAAAGTGTAACCATTTTAAATGTGTTTTTTTATTATGTAATTTAAATTTATCCAAAAACTGAAATCGATTCGAACTCGAGTTAAATCGAGTCGAGTTGACTCGACTCGAAATGATTCGAGTTCGAGTCGATTTCGAGTCTCATTGAAATCAAATTTTTCGAGTTCGAGTATACTGAAACTCGCTCGAACTCGACTCGATGCCACCCCTACAGACAGTAAACTTTTAAGCCATAACAGCTCATAGATTTCTTGAGCCATAGCTCGATATTCTGCTTCAGCACTGGAGCAAGTTACTACTAATTGCCTCTTACTATGTCAGGTCACTAAATTGCTTCCAACAAATGTGCAATAACCTAAAATTGATTTTCTGTCATCCAGTGATCCTCCCCAATCTGCATTTGTATAATATTCCACCTTTAGGTGATTATTTGGTGAAAATAATATTCCTTGTCCTGGGCAACCTTTCAAGTATCTTAAAATCTGAGTTACCACTTTCATGTGAGGTTCTCGAGGATCATGCATATATCAACTTACCACACCTATGACATATGCTATGTCAGGTCTTGTAACGCTCAGGCATTTTTATTAATTTATTTAATAATAAAATTTAAATTTGATTTGTTATATTTATTATATTTAATTAATTTTGGATAATGATTAATTTGAATTCATTTGAAATTCGGATAAGTATTAAAGAGAAATTAATTTAAATTAATTGTTATAAATTTTCATCCTTATCCTTTAGGAAATTTAACTAAATAGCCCATTAGAATAATTTGAGTCTAATAATAAAGAAAGGGCAATTTAGTCTTTGGTAATCTAATCAATTAATTAATTAATTAAGAGCCTAAATTATGGAGAGATTTAAGAAAAGAAATATTTTTACCGTTTTTTCTCTCCCGTACATGGTAACCGCCGGCCCTAAGGAGAGAGAGGGAGTGTTCGGCCAAAGGAAGAGGGAAGGAGGAGAAAAAATTAAGGCGTGTTTGCAAAATCCTCTCCCGTGGTCATCTTGAATTGTCTACAACGTGAAGATAGATCGTTCCGAAGCCTAAGGAGGGGAGATTCGGAGGATTTCGGCGAGGATTCTAGGAAATTATCGGAGTTTTTGTCATGGTGAATAAGAGGTAGGCGTACAATGATGTCTACGATAATTAAATTAAATCATTAAAATGAAAATATTTATTTTGAGTTATATAAATTATTATTTGTGATAAACGCATGAGACGGAGGATGGATCAATGGATTTTTTTTTATTCTTTTATTTTATCATGCCAAATAATTAATAGATCTTGCAATTTTTCACATATGGATTTGACAATGCCTTACATTAATATTTATATATATTTCTTTAATTGATTAATTACTAATGCTTTTGAAAGAATGAAATTACTGCATGCTTAGATCAATATCTCTGTACGTGCCGATAAATAAATAAA
>JAEMOT010000551.1:0-29342 GCA_019297695.1 Apostasia ramifera | reverse complement strand
TAGTATCTCTACTTATGGTAGAGACCCATGGTGTTTGGTTTTAAATATTTAATGTCAAATTTTTTTTATTATTTCTTTTATTCCTAGCTAACTTTGGTTGTTCTCTTTATCACAATGTCACAATTCTGATTTATTATGGTCTAGTTCGTTTATATATTAATAACAGAAGATTATAATAAATTGGGGTTTGACAAGGTGGTATAAGAGCATAGGTTAAAGAACCTTAAGGAACTTTACTTATGAGTGTGGGTAAAATGATAGGACTGGGATTCACTTGCACATATTGTACCTACCATATTTGAGTTATTTATTTATTTTTTATATAATTTTAACAAGAGTTACTTTCAGGAAAGAGGTAACATCTCAGGCACAGTCTGCAGAGAGCAATCCTAACCCGCAGAATGAGCCTAGAGAAGAGGGATTGTTTGCTAGCACTACTGAAAAACTGACTACGGTGCTTACAACCCTTGTGGATAGGCTTGGAGCAACACCGCCCCCTGTAGCTCATCGGGTGGAGCAGTCTACTGAGAAAGAGCCATATATGGATCGTGTGGAGGAACTATTTCAGAAAATGCGCCCTCAGCACTTTGAAGGCTCTATTGATCCCATGATTGCTGAAAACTGGTTGGGAAAAATAGATAAGGTGTTCGAGAGCATCCGGTGCCCTCCTGACAGGAAAGTATCTATGGCTGCATCCGTGATGGATGGTGCAGCAGATGACTGGTGGACAAATTATCGTAGAGTTCACCTGAGTGATAAAATGGTGGAAGCTATTACTTGGGAGGAATTTCTTGAAGCTTTTAGACAGAAGTATGTCTCTCTTTCAGCCAGAAAGAAAACGAAAGATGAGTTATCTCGCCTCCTACAGCGAGGAATGTCGATGTCAGAGTATGAAGCAAAGTTTGCTGCTTTTTCTAGATATGCACCTCAGTTGGTGTCCACTGAAGAAGATAAATGTGACTTATTTTTGTATGAATTGTGTGACAATATACGCACATTAGTTATTCCTCAGCAGCTAAAGTCCTATAGTGCTTTAGTGAGACAGCAACCCTGGTGGAGCAAAATGAGCAGGCTATGCAAGCAAGGAGGGATGTAGTAGCTAACAAGAGGAAAGGAATGGAGTCAAAGCAATCTGGTGGGTCATCCTCAAAGAAGACAAATTCTAGTAGAGGCTCCTACTGTAGGATCAAGTATGACGTCTAGAAGGGGGTGAATAGACGTAATAAAAATTTAATTTAATTTACTAACTATAACAGTTAGTGCAAAATACAAGCGGAAGCAAATATAAGTGTAGACAAGAAGAAAATATCACATCCACAAAGAACACACGATATAACATGGATCGGCTCAAATTAGAGCCTAATCCACCCAACCCCAATCGGAAAGATATCACTATAACACACTCCTTAGTTTAGGCGGAGAAGCTCATACAAATCCTCCTATATCCACTCACTAGAGGCCCTCCTCACTTTAAAGTGAGGGCTCACTCACTCACCTCATCCAACCCTTATTTGGAGGCCCTCTTCACACACACAGTGAAGGCAGAAAAGAACAACTAAAATATTACAAAGAAAGAAAATCACTCACTCTTTCTTTTTATGATTGAATCTTGAGAGCTAGAAGAAGAGTGGATGAAGAGCTTTTCCGGCGACGATGACGGCGACAATGACGGCAACAGGGAGAGGAAGAATGCGGAGAAGAGCAGGATGAAGGGAGGGCGACGGGGCTCGGGAAAGGGTTTAAAACTTACTAATAATATTAAAAAAGATTTCAGCTCAACTGAGGTCGCCCTGGGATCTCCCTGAGGTCGCCCTCGGAGCCCCATGAGGTCGCCCTCGGGTCGCCTTGAGGTCACCCTTGGGTTTCCTGTTACTGCAGTTTGTTAAAAAAAGAATTTGAAATTTGAAATTTCATAAAAAAAAATTGAAATAAAAACCAAAAATTTGAAGATTTGCAAACACATTTATCATCATCCCCTAACAGTAAAAAAAAATTCAGATCAAAATGAAATTAAATGAAAATTTTGATCCTATAGGTTGATTTGCCCACCAAAAAAAATCTCAATTTTAATCAAGCCATCTAATCCCTTAATTTTTAAAAAAATTATCAAAAATGAACATGCTCATGTGATTTTTGGTATCAAAGTTGGCAGGCGCTAAAAATTCTAAGCACTTGATGTCAAAGCAGTTTAGCTATTTGCAGTACAAACTAAATAATAGTTCCATGTTAAATTTCTTTAGTAGTTCTTTGGCATATTTTTCTTGGGAGATGTAGATACCTTCTTTAGTTTGCTTGACTTGTAATCCCAAGAAGAATATAAGCTCACCTATAAGGCTCATTTCAAACTCACTCTCCATGAGAGTGGTAAACTCATTCAAGAAAATCTTGTTAGTGGAACTAAAAACTATATCATCTACATAAATTTATGCAATGAAAATATCTTTATCTATATTTTTATTAAATAATACGGGGTCTATTATTCCATGATTAAAACCTCTAGAAATTAAAAAAGTCAAAAGCCTCTCATACCAAGCTCTAGGAGCTTGTTTTAATCCATAAAGTGCTTTCTTTAGTTTGAAAATATGATCAGGAAAATAAATATTCTCAAAACCTGGGGGCTGTTTAACAAAACAAGCTCTTTAATAAAATCATTCAAAAAGTCACTTTTCACATCCATTTGATATAATTTAAAACCACGGTGTGCGGCAAATCCCAAAAGAATGCGAATCGACTCGAGACGAGCTATGGGAGCATACGTCTCATCATAGTCAAGACCTTCAACTTGGTTGAAATCTTGGGCCACTAGTTTAGCCTTATTTCTAACCACGACCTCATTTTCATCTAATTTATTCCTATAAACCCAATGAGTACCAATAATTGGGTAATCATCCGGTTTTGAAACTAATTCCCAAACTTGATTGTGTTCAAATTGAGCAAGTTCCTCTTGCATGGCAATAATCCAATCTGGATCGCCCAATGCTTCATCGATACTTTTAGGCTCAATTTGAGAAATTAATGTAAAATTACTATCTAATTGCCTAAAAGATGACCTAGTTTTCACACCATAAGATGGGTCTCCTAAAACTTGATCTAAAGGGTGTTTAGGAAGTACCTTCCAAGCTTGAGGTGGAGGTGGAGCATAGGTGTAGGATGAGCTTATTTCACCTTTTTGTTGAATTTGATTTTTTAGTTCATCCACATGCCCATGGATTTGGACTTGATTTAGCTTCTTGGCTACCTCCTCCTCAATGTCATCATCTACAGGAAAATATCTTGGATAAATAAAGTTAGATTCGTCAAATGCAACATTGAATATTTTCTCAATTTCTAGTGTCCGTTTATTATAAACACGATAAGCTTTACTAGTGAGGGAATATCCAACAAAGATTCCTTCATCTGCTTTTGATGAAAATTTGTCTAAATGATCTTTGGTATTTAGAGAATAAACCTTATATTCAAACACTCTAAAGTAGTGGATCTTAGGTTTCTTTCCATTCCAAAGTTCATATGGAGTTTTCATCAAAAGAGATCTAAGGTACACTCGATTTTGGACATAACATGCCGTACTAATGGCTTCGGCCTAAAAGTATTTAGGCAATGAATATTCATTGATCATGGCACGTGCTGCCTCTTGAAGAGCTCGATTTTTCCTTTCCACAACCCCATTTTGTTGAGGTGTTCTAGGATTAGAAAATTCATGCAAATATCCATTAACTTTGCAAAAATTTTGAAAATTAAAGTTGTCAAATTCACCACTGTGATCACTACGAATCCGGTTAACTTTGACACCTTTTTCATTTTCAACTCTTTTACAAAAAATAATGAATCTTTCAAGAGTATCATTTTTATGTCTAAAGAATAGTGTCTAACTAAACCTATTATAATCATCAATAATAACTAAAATATACCTACTACCGCCAATGGACACTACTCCGTGTGAATCTAATAGATCTAAATGAAGTAATTCAAGAGGTTGAGAAGAACTTACCAACTCTTTGGCCTTATGTGAGCATCTAGTTTGCTTACCTTCTTGGCATGCATTACATAATTTATTCTTTTCATATTTCACTTGGGAAAGTCCATCTACATGATCATATTTTGAAAGCTTAGAGAGAAGATTCATATTGGAGTGTGTCATTCTCCTATGCCATAACCAAGCTTCTTCTTCCTTTGACATTAAACACTTAACATTATTGTTAGTAGTAATAGGTAAGTCAATTGTGTACACATTTTCATCTCTACTACCAATTAAAATGGTGGAGTCGGACTCAATGTGTTTGATAATGCATTTAGTAGAATGAAATTCAACTAAATAGCCATTATCGCACAATTGACTTACACTAAGGAGGTTATGTTTCAAACCTTCAACTAATAGTATCTTTGATAAAAATAAATTAGGTTCTACAAGAATTGAGCCATAACCTACTATGAATCCTTGACTATTATCACCAAAAGAAACCTTACCTTTATTCTTAAATTTGATGGAGGAGAATTTTGAGGCATCACCGGTCATATGACGTGAGCAACCACTATCAAGATACCATAGGTTGTCGGCGACCCTACTTCTCAAGCACACTTATTTACAAACAAAAACTAAAGATTTTGGTACCCAAAAACAATTGGGTCCAATGGAGTTAGGCACTAAATTCTTACGTACCCATGCCTTTAATCCTTTTTTATGAGCACGTCCTCTAGATAGGTTCAGAGACATAAGTGATCCTAAGGATTTCTTAATGGGAGAGTTAGTTCCGCTTCTCACAATCAAGGAGGTATAAGCCTTCTCCTTATGAGTGGAATCGTATCCAATTCCGGCTTTATTATATACTGCTCTTTGATTTCCAAGCATCATATCTAGATACTTAGACCCCTTAGTGAATACTTCAAGGTCTCTTCTAAGGCTTTCAATTTTAGATTTTAAATCATAATTTTTTTTTCAAGTTTTTCAACTTAAGAAAAATCACATGATTTCTCATCTAAAGTCGCTTGAGAGATCGTAGAAGATAAAGTGTTAATTAAAGATTCTCTCTCAAATTTAAGAGAATTTAACTCCTTATGGAGCCCTTTAATCTTAGACTTGGGTAACTTTAACTCATCCATCAATTCACAAATAAAATCTTACATATCATCTACTGAAAAATCACTTACCTCAAGAACTTTTTTAGAATCGCTTTCATCATATGTTTTGGCCATTAATGCAAAATGTGCTACATGCTTTTTGGTAGCATCACTATTAGATGAAGATGATGAATCTGAGTCATCCCAAGTGGCAGTCAATACCTTTTTTTTCTTCTTAGCTTTATCCTTGCCTTCATGCTCTTTTTGGATATTTGGGCATTCATCTCGAAAGTGACCTGGCTTTTTACAACCAAAGCATATAATATTTTATCTCCAATTTTTATTATAATTATTCCCCTCGAAGTTCTTAACATTTTTCTTATTTTTATCCCTACTAGACCTCCCAATCATTTTCTTCATATCATCTTTATTAAACTTCTTTCCTCTCCTCATCATTCTTCTAACCATATGGGCTACAATTTTGGCTTCTAGATCACTATTGTCACACCCTCAATTTTAAGGACCATTTATCCATAAAATAAGGGGCGACTTACAGTCAGAAACACAGAACAGATTATAAGAAAAGACATTTTTATTCATCTCAAAACAGGGTTACATAGGTTTAAACACAAGCAGGTCACCCAGAGTAACTTTAGATTAGAAAACTGAAAGGGAAAGCATTTAAAGTGGTTAAGAGTAAATATCAGTGGGTCCATACGGGATGTAGGGAAACATCTTTCCTGGGATTTTACAGTCTTCTCCTAGCAACAGATTATTTACCTGAAAATCAACAGTCAGTCACAAAGACCGAATAAACGACCTCCACCTTACCATAGGCCAGGTGAGGTCTTATAGCTCAATTTATCAACAGATCAGAATATCAAATGAACATGTAATATCAACTTATTTCCTCACAGTAATATCATGTTTCATAGTATGCATAAATGTATATATATTATAATGATGAATGATCAGAACCACAGGTATACGTCACCAGTGTGACATCAGATTAAACAGGTTCATCACCAGTGTGATAACAGATTTATCAGATACGTCACCAGTGTGACATCAGAATAACAGAATGCAGGTACGTCCCCCCCACGACGCCACGCGTCCAGAAGGTGGTTCGTCAACCACCGGAATCCCAGCTTATCATATCATTGTATATCTCAGGATACATGGGTCCAGTTTAACCCAGTATAATATCTTGGCACAAAGCCCAATAGAATATCAGTACACAGCTAAACAGAGTATCGGCACAAAGCCAAACAGAATATGCAGAATATGCAGAATATAATTGATATCATTTTGTATATTAGTTATGTTGATTTAATAAATCACGATGTCCTAAGCTCAGTGAAAATTGCTTACTTGAACGAGAGACGTAACTGTTTGCTGGCGGATGACGTGTTCCCTGATTAAGTTCAGTGAGAATAATTACTAATAATATCAGTCAAGCCAAGTAGATCAAAACTAGTCAATATAGGTCAAACCAGTTCAAAGAGATCAGACCAGGTCAACTTGGGTCAAACTGAGTCAGTTTAAGTTAATGAGTCAAATAGGTCAAACAGGTCAAACAGAATCAAATGGGTTGACTCAGGTATAACGGGTTCAAATGAGTTGACTCGGGTATAACGGGTTCAAATGGGTTGACTCGGGTATAATGGGTTAACTCGGGTATAACGGGTTAACTCAGATGTAACGGGTCGACACGGGTTATCTTGGGTCAAACGAGTTAAGTGGGTCAATATAGGTTTAAACAGGTTAAGCACTAGTCAACCAAATGTAATTAGTAAGACCAGAATTCTTACCTAACAGAGCCTCGTCGCTGGAGGAAAAGTGCACCAAGATGAGCTAAAAACTTTGAGGAGATTTAGAGGTTGTGATCTTCCTGAGGGTTCTGAGGCCTTTTTATAGGGGAAGATGAACTTATTAGGGCGGGACTGTCGGCGGTTAGTAGTTGGTGGTTGGGGAGGTGACATTAATAGGGCGGGACCGTTGGTGGGTGAGAGGGTGGGAGAAAGTCAGAGGAGAAATAAATATATATATATATTACTGAAGCTAAATGCAGGAATTACTTATTTAATATAGTAATTATTTTGAAGTCCTCAGATGACAGATGTACTTATATTAAATCCAGAAGAATATATATATACATATATATATATATATATATATATTAACAGGTATTTCTTAGGCGAGTTATTATATCCTTTCCTACTTAAGAAATTTGGTCCCCCAAATTTACCTGAACAGATGTGGGTATTCATTCCTCATTGATTCTTCCGTCTCCCAGATTGCCTCTTCTACCAGTTGATTTCTCCATAGAATTTTTACAATAGGAATAGTACGTTTCTGAAATACCTTCTCCTTTCGATCAAGAATTTTAACCGGCTTTTCCTCATAGGATAGATCTGGTTGTATATCTAACGGTTCATATTTTAGTACGTGATTTGGATCAGCTACGTACTTTCTTAATGATGAGATATGAAAAACATTATGAATTTTCGCTAGTTCTGAAGGTAATGCAAGCTCATATGCTGTCTTTCCAATCTGGCGGATGATTTCAAAGGGACCAATGTACTTTGGTTTAAGCTTGCCTTTGATACCAAATCGATAAATGCCCTTCTTTGGAGATACCTTTAAAAATATATGCTCCCCAGGTTCAAAGCAAATATCTCGTCTTTTTGAGTCAGCATAGGCTTTTTGTCTACTCTGGGCTGCTAGAAGTCGTTCTCGGATTATTTTGATCTTTTGCAATGTGATTTCAATGATTTTGGGTCCTAGCATTCTTCTTTCTCCAACTTCATCCCAATATAAGAGTGATCGACATTTTCTTCCATATAAAACCTCATACGGAGCCATCTTGATGCTTGCATGATAGCTATTATTATATGAAAATTCTACTAGAGATAGATATTTTTTCCAATTTTCTCCAAAGTCCATGGCACATGCTCTCAGCATATCCTCAAGGGTTTGAATCGTTCTTTCTGATTGTCCATCTGTTTCTGGATGATATGCTGTACTGAAACTAAGTTTCGTTCCCTTGGCTTTTTGAAGACTAGACCATAGGCTTGAGAAAAAACGTGGGTCTCTATCTAATATAATAGATGTGGAAACCCCATGAAGCCGTACTATTTCATCAATGTATAATTTAGCCAAGTATTCAAGAGGATGAGTCATTTTGATAGGTAGGAAGTGGGCAGATTTTGTCAATCTGTCTACGATCACCCAGATAGCATCGCATCCTTTAGCTTTTGGTAACCCACAAACAAAATCCATAGTGATATGTTCCCATTTCCAAGTAGGAATTTCTAAAGGTTGAAGCAATCCTCCTGGTCTTTGATGTTCTATTTTAACTCTTTGGTAAACTAAACAACGACTTATGAATTTAATAATATCATTCTTCATCCCTGGCCACCAGAATTGTTCTCGTAAGTCGTGATATATTTTAGTTCCTCCAGGGTGGATTGAATATCCCGCACTATGTGCTTCACTAAGAATTTCCCTTTTAAGCTCCGGCGAGTTAGGAATATAGATTCGATTTCGAAATCGAAGATTACCGTCAAATCCTATCATAAATTCTGGATTATCTTCCTTAGCAATCTCTGAATCTTCTTGCTGGGCATTTTTGATCTTTTCATGCAGATTCGGTTGTATACAAAGATGAGCTACCATTCCTTTATCATCACTTATTCGAGTCTCTAATTGTAGTTGCTCTATTTCTTTAATAAGTGCCTCCTGATTAGTAAGAGTATTACTTGCAGATTTTCGACTGAGTGCATCCGCAACTATATTAGCTTTCCCCGGATGATGTTGAATATCTACATCATAATCTTTCAACAACTCTAACCATCTTCGTTGCCTTAGATTTAGTTCCTTCTGAGTAAAGATATACTTTAGGCTTTTGTGATCTGTGAATATTTCACATTTCGTTCCATATAAATAATGCCTCCAGATTTTAAGTGCAAAGATAACTGCAGCCAGTTCCAAATCATGCGTAGGATAATTAACTTCGTGGGTTTTTAATTGTCTAGAAGCGTAAGCTATAACTTTTCCTCATTGCATTAGTACACACCCTAATCCCTTCCGAGAGGCATTACTATAAACAACAAAGTTTTCGGACGTTGAAGGAATAGTTAAGACAGAGGCTGTAACAAGACGTCTTTTTAATTTCTAAAAACTTTCATCGCAGGTTTTCGACCACTCAAATTTTACAGTCTTCTTAGTTAATTGAGTGAGTGGTAGGGCGATCTTCGAAAATTCTTCTACGAATCTTCGGTAATATCCGGCTAGACCAACAAAACTTCTTACTTCAGTTACAGTTGTAGGCTTTGGCCAATCAGTAATAGCTTCAATTTTGAATGGATCTACAGCTATACCAGATGCGTTAATAATATGCCCTAGAAATGCCACTTGTTGTAACCAAAATTCACATTTGCTGAATTTGGCATATAATTTCTTATCCCTCAGTATCTTCAAAGCAATTTTTAGATATTCCTCATGTTCTTCTTCGCTAGAGGAATATATAAGTATGTCATCGATGAACACAATAATAAATTTATCCAGGTAAGGTTGGAATATTCGGTTCATAAGATTCATGAATACTACAGGAGCATTGGTTAATCCAAAAGGCATGACTACAAACTCATAATGGCCATATCTTGTTCGAAAGGCAGATTTTGAAATATCTTGTGCTCGAATGCGTAGTTGATGATAGCCAGATCGTAAGTCAATTTTTGAAAATACCTTAGCGTTCTTCAACTGATCAAAAAGATTGTCTATTCTAGGCAATGAGTATTTATTTTTGATAGTAATCTTATTCAGCTCCCGATAATTGATACATAATCTTAAAGAGCCATCTTTCTTCTTGGCAAATAATACAGGAGCACCCCAAGGAGACACACTAGGTCGAATAAATCCTAGATTGAGCATCTCTTGTAATTATCTTTTCAGTTCTTCTAACTCTTTGGGTGTCATTCGGTAGGGCGCCTTTGATATAAGGGCAGATCCTGGGATAGTATCTATAGTAAATTTTACTTCTCTCTCTGGTGGTAATCCTGGAAGTTCTTCTGGAAAAACGTCTGTGAATTCTCTAACAATTTTTATTCCATCAATTCTGGTTTCATTCTTTGGTGTCGATTCAATGTAAGCTAAATAAGCTTCACATCCTTTCCTTAACAACTTTTGACATTTTGCAAAAGATATAATAGGTAAGACATCTTTCTTTCCTTCGAAAAAGACTAAGTTTCCTTCAGGAATAGGAAAACTTATCTTCCTGGCAGCACAATCAATCTCAGCATGCCAAGTTGATAACCAGTCCATTCCTAACAGTATGTCAAAATCCTTTATAGCAAGGGCTATCAAGTTTGCAGGAAAGACGTGATCTCCAATGTATATTTCACAGTTTGGATATATTATCCTACTAGCCAAAATTTCTCCTGAAGCTGTATTTACGGTATAAGGTGTGTCTAATATCTTAGATGAGATTTTTGTAGAAGTTGCAAACTCAGGCAAGATAAATGAATGTGTAGATCCAGAATCAAATAATACTTGTGCAGGTAATCCTGAAATATAGATCGTACCTGTAACGATCGAGTCGGATAAAGAGAAAACCTGAGCTTGAGTTTGTGGCCTAGAGTTTGAATCCGGCTTCGGTATCATCGGACAATCTTTTATGAAATGATCTTTGTTACCACATCTAAAACAAGCTCTGGTACTCTTACGACACTTAAAAGTAGGATGGTGTCCTCCATAACTTTGGCACTTCACACCACTATCTGTTGGTATTCTTTTTTCCTTCCTTTTCTTCTCAAAACTTCCCTCATTTCTCTTAACTTGTTCATACGACGCTTTTTCCTTTCACGCCACTCCCGATCTTCATTATTATTTTGTTCTGCGATCAATGTCCTTTTATATAATTCAGCATAATCATAAATCCTCATGATATTTGTCTGTTTTTGAATGTCCTTTCGCAGACCATTCTCGAACCTTTTTACTTTTTCTCGTGGATCGGCTATTAGATGACGTGCAAAATCAGAAAGAGAAATAAATGCAGCTTCATATTTCATGACAGACATGGAACCTTGCTTCAAATGAATAAAGTCACGTAATTTCTTTTCTTTGATAGCAGGAGGAAAATATTGTTGGAAGAAATTATCACGAAATCTTTCCCAAGGAACAAGTTGAAGAGATTTAAATTCAGTATTGACTTGGGACTTCCACCATTTACGACCTTTACCGGTCAGCATATAAGAAGCAAAACCAGTCTTTTTGTCGTCAGGACACTCAATAAATTCAAAAATTGTTTCCAACCGATCGATCCATTCCTCCGCAGCCAGAGGATCTGGACCTCCAGCAAACTGGGGCGGTTTTTTCTTTCGAAAATGCATATACAGTGTATCTCTAGAAATCATTGTATTATTTCTCCGATTTTTATTAGTTTGGTTTTGTAGAGAGTCAGCTTGAGATTCTATTTTCACCTGATAAATAATATATATAAGCACATAAAACTAACATTTTATTTAGAAAATACTATTACATGCCAAAGAAGTAGACTGTAAAATTCCCACAACTGGGTTCGGGTACACTAAGATTTTGAAAATGAGGCAGGGCTTGGTTCAGGATTCTCTTCCGGTTGGACAAAAGGACTCTTGATGAGAGCTGACGTCTCCATAGTTTCCTTACGAGGTGTTGGAGTAGCAAGAGTTAAGTCGAGGTTCGTTGGCTTTGAAAAGCTGCTTGAAGGTTTGGAGATGATGGGTAACATTTGGTCTGTTTTCATCTGGGTTTTTCTTGGTTCTAGCTCCACGGAGTCATTTGGTGGCTCATAATGACGGAATGTAGACCAGTTATCTCGGTAGTAAGCTTCCATGGCGACTAAGGCAGTAAGCAGATGGTCCAGTCGAGGAATCACCATAATTGAGGCCTTGATCCTATCCCAATAAGAGGGTAAGGCAGTCAATATACGTTGTTTGGCCTCCTCAGGGGTGATCTTACTTCCTCGGGAGTATCTAACCCACTCAAAAAGAAACCAGAGTTGGTCAAGGTTGGCCACCATAGGGATGTTAGGGTTCATCTTAAACTCAATAAGAAGGGTGACTGGGTCTTTCCTGAAATCAAAGGCATATAGTCAATGAGTGAGGTAAAAGTGTTAAAGTCGGTCTAAGATTACTTATAACCTAAACTCTGATACCAACCTGTCACACCCTCAATTTTAAGGACCATTTATCCATAAAATAAGGGGCGACTTACAGTCAGAAACACAGAACAGATTATAAGAAAAGACATTTTTATTCATCTCAAAACAGGGTTACATAGGTTTAAACACAAGCAGGTCACCCAGAGTAACCTTAGATTAGAAAACTAAAAGGGAAAGCATTTATGCATACTATGAAATATCAGTGGGTCCATACGGGATGTAGGGAAATATCTTTCCTGAAATTTTGCAGTCTTCTCCTAGCAACAGATTATTTACCTGAAAATCAACAGTCAATCACAAAGACCGAATAAACGACCTCCACCTTACCATAGGCCAGGTGAGGTCTTATAGCTCAATTTATCAACAGATCAGAATGTTAGATGAACATGTAATATCAACTTATTTCCTCACAGTAATATCATATTTCATAGTATGCATAAATGTATATATATTATAATGATGAATGATCAGAACCACAGGTATACGTCACCAATGTGACATCAGATTAAACAGGTTCATCACCAGTGTGATAACAAATTTATCAGATACGTCACCAGTGTGACATCAGAATAACAGGATGCGGGTACGTCCCCCACACGACGCCACGCGTCCAAAAGGTGGTTCGTCAACCACCGGGATCCCAGCTTATCATATCAATGTATATCTCAGGATACATGGGTTCAGTTTAACCCAGTATAATATCTTGGCACAAAGCCCAACAGAATATCAGCACACAGCCAAATAGAGTATCGGCACAAAGACAAACAGAATATGCAGAATATGCAGAATATAATTGATATCATTTTGTATATTAGTTATGTTGATTTAATAAATCACGATGTCCTAAGCTCAGTGAAAATCGCTTACTTGAACGAGAGACGGTAACTGTTTACTGGCAGATGACGTGTTCCCTGATTAAGTTCAGTGAGAATAATTACTAATAATATCAGTCAAGCCAAGTAGATCAAAACTGGTCAATATAGGTCAAACCAGTTCAAAGAGATCAGACCAGGTCAACTTGGGTCAAACTGAGTCAGTTTAGGTTAATGAGTCAAATGGGTCAAACAGGTCAAACAGAATCAAACGGGTTGACTCGGGTATAACGGGTTCAAATGAGTTGACTCGGGTATAACGGGTTCAAACGGGTTGACTCGGGTATAACGGGTTAACTCAGATGTAACGGGTCAACACGGGTTATCTTGGGTCAAACGGGTTAAGTGGGTCAATATAAGTTTAAACAGGTTAAGCACTAGTCAACCAAATGTAATTAGTAAGACCAGAATTCTTACCTAACAGAGCCTCGTCGGCGGTTAGTAGTTGGTGGTTGGGGAGGTGACATTAATAGGGCGGGACCGTTGGTGGGTGAGAGGGTGGGAGAAAGTCAGAGGAGAAATAAATATATATATATATTACTGAAGCTAAATGCAGGAATTACTTATTTAATATAGTAATTATTTTGAAGTCCTCAGATGACAGATGTACTTATATTAAATCCAGAAGAATATATATATACATATATATATATAAATATTAACAGGTATTTCTTAGGCGAGTTATTACAACTATCCTCATCACTATCATTAGAAGAAGATATCTCAACTTGGACTTTCTTGAGAGTTTAGGTGAAGGTAATAATGAAGATTTCTTCGATATTTTTTCTTCTACTACTAAAGCTATCCCTTTTTCACTTCTTTCTCTCTACCATGCCTAGTTTCATGAAGTTCCATATGACTAAACAACTCATCAATTTTATGTGTCGAGATTTTGAGAAACTCCTATAGCATCAACTTTGCCAACCCATAATTGAGTTCTAGGAAAAGCTTCTAATACTTTACATATAACTTCTCTATTTTCTAAAATCTCACCTAACCCTACAAGCCTATGATAAATCTCTTTGAATTTAGAATGCATTTGGGCTACAGATTCACTTTCTCTCATCTTAAAATTATCAAATTGATTTTTGTACAGAGCTTTCTTTGCTCTCTTGACTTCAGATGTCCCCTCATGTAATTCAACCAACTTCTCCCACATTTCTTTAGCACTAGTTTGGGGACCTAATTTATTGACCTCTTCTTTGGTTAAGGTACATTGTAAAGTAGTGATACCTCTTGCATTTGTCATATATCTTTTCTTATCATTTTCACTTCAATTTTTCTCATCTAACTCTAATCCATCCTTATCCTTAGGTGGCATATATCCTTTCTTAAAATTAATAATCATATCAAAGTCAGTTTGAATAAAAGTAGTCATCCTCATCTTCCAATATGCAAAATCTTATCCATCAAAAAGTGGTGGCCTATGAATAGATTAGCCTTCTGAATTTCTAGAGGCTATACTACTTCTAGATATTTAAACCTATGTAGAAGTCCTTGCTCTGATACCAATTGTAGGATTAAGTATGACGCCTAGAGGGGGGTGAATAGACATAATTAAAATTTAATTTAATTTACTAAATATAACAGTTAGTGCAAAATACAAGCGGAAGCAAATATAAGTGTAGACAAAAAGAAAATATCACATCCACAAAGAACACACAATATAACATGGTTCAGCTCAAATTAGAGCCTAATCCACCCAACCCCGATCGGAAAGATATCATTATAACACACTCCTTGGTTTAGGCGGAGAAGCCCATACAAATCTTCCTCTATCCACTCACTAGAGGCCCTCCTCATTTTTAAGTGAGGGCTCACTCACTCACCTTCTCTAACCCTTATTTGGAGGCCCTCTTCACACACACAGTGAAGGCAAAAAAGAGCAACTAAAATATTACAAAGAAAGAAAATCACTCATTCTTCCTTCTTATGATTGAATTGTGAGAGCTAGAAGAAGAGTGGATGAAGAGTTTGAGCACTTGAGTCCAAGTTCACCTAGATCGCCTTGAATCTTGATTGAAACTCAACTTGAATGTTTTTATCAACTCTTAGGATGGTAGAGAATGAAGGTGAATGTTGGGAGCAATTAGAGAATTTTACGAGTCAAGAGGAATACACCAACAACCTCTATCTCCTTATATAACAAGAGCTCCAATGGCTAGAAAAAGAAGCTGGAAAAGACCTGAAGGTCGACCTGAGGTCGACCCCCAGCTAGCCATTGGAGGATAAAAATAGGCCAACGGTCACTTCCAAGGTCGGCCTCAGGTCGACCTCACCACTGAGGTCGCCTCCAGGTCGACCTGGTAAAATCCTCCAAGATGACTAAAGTTTCTGTTGAGGGTTGCTGCTGAAGGTCGACCTCGGGTCGACCTAGAAAAATCCCCCAAGATGACTAAAGTTTCTGTTGAGGGTCGCTGCTGAAGGTCGACCTCACCACTAAAAGTCACCCTTCAACTATCCCAAGGCTGCTCTGGAGCTATCACAACTAAAAGAAAATATCTAGAATAATCTCACCACTATTAGGCCACATAATTAGGAGAATTTAAATTTTTAAGATTATCTAGTTAACTCGTAGAGATTCTAAGTGCTCAAACTCATATCTAGGCTATTCTAGCAATCAAAATTAACCTCACAATAATTCTACTCTCAAATAGAATTAAAAGGACAATAATACAATTTGCTTCACTTAATCTTCAATGCTCAAACCTTTCTCTCCAACTTAATTAGATCTCAATTTTAGTATACAATTGAGATGCAACTTTAATAAATTTGAGATTAAGAACACTAAATAATTATGTTAGTACAAATTAACTTAAATATATTGTTAAATATCAAAATCACAATATTACCACAAGGGAGGAACCAACACCTACTTCAAGGCAGCAAGTGATAGTTTGGGCAATAGCAAACCAAGGTGCCAACAGTGTGGTAGGTGGCATTTTGGCATATGCAGAGCTGATGGAAAGACATACTTTACTTGTGGGGAGCAAGGTCACTTTGCTAGATCATGTCCAAAGGAATTCACTAGAGGAGCAAGTGTTTCTACATCCATAGTTTTTGTACCTACAGGATGTGGTGGCAGCACATCAGCAATGCACAGTTTAGGGTGTGGTTCTACAGCACCATCAGGTGGGAGAGGAGAACAAGCACAGCCGCGTATTTATGCTCTTACCCAGCAAGAAGCTCAAGATTCGCCCGACGTCATCACAGGTACATTGTTGTTATGTAACTCGCCTGTGAATGTGTTGTTTGATTCAGGCACATCTTATTCTTTCATCTCCAATGACTTGGTGTGGAGATTATCTCTGGAGACTCATATGTTAAATGAGTCACTTTATATTATGTTGCCAACTGGCACAATATTAGAAGTGAAATTATTTATAGAGAAAAAGATAAAAATTAAAGATCTAGAGTGTGGTACTGATATTTGAGTTCAATGTGATCCTAGGCATGGATTGGCTATCTAAATATTTGGTGGTCATCGATTGCCGAGAAAAAAAGATCAAGATTCGAGGTGAGGGATCTCAGGACTTGGTAGTATTTGGCAAAGGAAAGAAAGTGCCACTAATATCTGCTATACAAGCTCATCGATTGATGAAAAAGGGTTGTGTAGCTTACTTAGCTATGGCAATGAATATTAAAGATAAAACAATTGAGCTGCAGAATGTCCCAGTGATAAATGAATATTCTGATGTGTTTCTAGAAGATCTGTCAGGCTTACTTCCATATAGAGAGATAGAGTTTGCAATTGATTTGATACCTAGGATAGGGCCTATATCTAAGGCACCTTATCGAATGGCTATCTCCGAATTGCAATAGTTAAAAACTCAACTGCATGAGCTATTAGATAAGGGATATATTCGCCCTAGTGTGTCTCCATGGGGAGCACCAGTACAGTTCGTAAAGAAAAAGGATGGCACATTGCGAATGTGCATCGATTACAGGGAGCTGAATAGAGTTACTATTAAAAATAAGTACCCATTATCCCGTATTGATGATTTATTTGATCAGTTACATGGAGCTTCAGTATTTTCGAAGATAGATCTTCGGAGTGGCTATTATCAACTGAAGATCAAGAATGAGGATATCTCGAAAACAGCATTTAGGACCAGGTATGGGCATTACGAGTATCTGGTAATGCCTTTTGGCCTGACGAATGCCCCAGCTGCATTTATGGACTTGATGAATCGAGTCTTTCATCCATATTTGGATCAGTTTGTCATTGTGTTTATAGATGACATACTGATTTACTCAAAAAATAGTGATGAACATGCAGATCATTTATACTTGGTACTTTAAAAGCTGAGAGAGAATCAGTTATATGCCAAATTTTCTGAGTGTGACTTTTGGTTGTCAAGTATTACTTTCTTGAGACACGTGATTACTGCAGAAGGGATATCAATGGATCCACAAAAGATTTCAGCAGTAATAGATTGGCCACAGCCAACCAGTGTTTCAGAAGTGAGAAGTTTTCTAGGCTTAGCTAGTTATTATCGTAAGTTTGTAAAAGGCAATTCTCAGATAGCTTTGTCTTTGACCAGACTAACTCAAAAAACAGTTAAATTTGAATAGAGTGATGAGTGTAAAAATAATTTTCAAAGACTGAAGAATTATTTAGTGACAGCACCAGTATTAGCACTCCCAGAAAGAAGTGAGGGATTTCAAGTGTACAATGATGCTTTATTTCAAGGATTGGGTTGTGTACTTATGCAGCATGGTAAGGTGATTGCTTATGCATCTCGTCAGTTACGGCCTCATGAGAAAAATTATCCAATTCATGACCTGAAACTTGCGGCGATAGTATTTGCTTTAAAAATATGGCGATATTATCTCTATGTGTAAAATGTGAAGTGTACACTTATCATCAAAGTTTGAAGTATATCTTTACTCAAAAGGAGTTGAACCTGAGGAAAAGATGGTGGTTAGAACTGATCAAAGATTATGAATTACAAATTATTTATCACTCTGGTAAAGCGAATGTTGTAGCTGATGCATTGAGTAGAAAGGCTAATATGAATAGAATAACTCTTGATCGAATTGATATGCAGTTGATATTTGATATGGAGAGATTGTCTTTAACAAGAGTTAAAGAAGGAGGAATATTGTACTTAAATCAGTTAGTGGTGAGACCTGATTGGCTTCAACAAGTGATAGATGGGCAGAAAGAAGATCCTAATTGTAAGAAGATTTTGAGAAGATAAAGAATGGCCCGCAATCTAAAGTTAGGTTTGATGATTGCGGTGTTTTAAAATATCAAAATAGGATCTATGTACCAAAAATAAGTGAACTTCGACAAGCAATATTACAGGAAGCCCATAGTTCTAAGTATACTATTCATCCAGGTGAAACAAAAATGTATCATGATCTGAAACAAGTAGTGTGGTGGCCTGGACTAAAGAAAGATGTAGTGGAAGTGATCAAAAAGTGTGTACCATGCCAACAAGTAAAAAGTGAGCACCAGCAACCAGGTGGACTACTACAACCCTTACCGATTCCTACTTGGAAATGGGAAGAGGTGGCAATGGATTTCGTTGTGGGTTTGCCAAGATCTCAACGAGGTAATAATGCTATTTGGGTAGTAGTAGAACGATTAACAAAATCTGCTCACCTTTTGCCCATGAAAACCACAGATTTTATAGATAAATTAGCAAAAATATATGTCGATCAGATAGTGAGACTTCACGGTGTGCCCACAGCTATTATTTCAGATAGAGATCCAAAGTTTACATCACATTTTTGGAAGAAACTGCATAAAGCATTTGACACAAATCTGAAGTTTAGTACAGCTTTTCATCCGCAAATAGATGGGCAAACAGAGAGAATTATACAGACGTTGGAGGATCTGTTACGTCTTTGTGTATTAGATTTTGGTGGAAATTGGGAAAGCCATATTCCATTAATTGAGTTTGCTTACAATAATAGTTATCAGGCCAGCATTGGTATGACATCTTATGAAGCATTGTATGATAGGAGATGTCAATCACCATTATGTTGGTATAAAGGCATTGATCGAGTTTTACTTGGGCCTTAGCTAATAGATAAGACTACAGAAAAGATAAAGAAGATTAAAAAAAGATTGTTATCTGCTCAAGATAGACAAAAGAAATACTATGACTCACATCATAGAAAAGTTGAATTTCAAGTGGGTGATCAAGTATTTTTGAAAGTTAGCACAATGAGAGGTATTGCTAGATTCGGTAGAGCAAGCAAGCTAAATCCACGCTATGTGGGACCATTCGAGATTATTGAAAAAATTGGAGTGGTCGTTTATCAACTAGATTTACCATCCCAGATGTCCGGGATACATGATGTGTTTCATGTATCTATGTTAAGAAAGTTTGTTTCTGATCCAACAAAGGTAATTAATTTTGAACCAAGTGTGCTAGAGTTAAGGTCTGATTTGAGCTATAAGGAGAAACCAATGAAGATATTAACTAAGGATGTGAAAAGACTGAAAAATAAAGAGATTCCTATGGTAAAAGTGCTTTGGAGCAATCAGGCAGAACGTGAGGCTACTTGGGAAATTGAAGCCGATATGGTGAAATCACATCTTGAACTTTTTCTGAAATTTCGAGGACGAAATTCTTTATAAGGAGGGGAGAATTGTAACGCTCAGATATTTTTATTAATTTATTTAATAATAAAATTTGAATTCGATTTGTTATATTTATTATATTCAATTAATTTTGGATAATGATTAATTTGAATTCATTTGAAATTCGGATAAGTATTAAAGAAAAATTAATTTAAATTAATTATTATAAATTTTCATCGTTATCCTTTAGAAAATTTGACTAAATAGCCCATTAGAATAATTTGGAGTCTAATAATAAAGAAAGGGCAATTTAGTCTTTGATAATCTAATTAATTAATTAATTAAGAGCCTAAATTACGAAGAGATTTAAGGAAAGAAATATTTTTATCGTTTCTTCTCTCCCGTACTTAGTAACCGCCGGCCCTAAAGAGAGAGGGAGTGTTCGACCAAAGGAAGAGGGAAGGAGGAGAAGAAATTAAGGCATTTTTGCAAAATCCTCTCCCGTGGTCATCTCGAATCGTCTACAACGTGAAGATAGATCGTTCCAAAGCCTAAGGAGGGGAGATTCGGAGGATTTCGGCGAGGATTCTAGGAAATTATCGGAGTTTTCGTCATGGTGAATAAGAGGTAGGCGTACAATGATGTCTACGATAATTAAATTAAATCATTAAAATGAAAATATTTATTTTGAGTTATGTAAATTATTATTTGTGATAAATGCATGAGACGGAGGATGGATCAATGAATATTTCTTTATTTTTTTATTTTATCATGCCAAATAATTAATAGATCTTGCAATTTTTCACATATGGATTTGACAATGCCTTACATTAATATTTATATATATTTCTTTAATTGATTAATTACTAATGCTTTTGAAAGAATGAAATTACTGCATGCTTAGATCAATATCTTTGTACGTGCTGATAAATAAATAAGTAAATATATATATATATATAAATAATGATATATAGTATTTATATAAATAAATATATATACATATATTCTGTTATTATGAAATAGAACAGAAAATATTTATATTTTATTATTAATTAGAATAGTTGTAATAATTAATGTTAATATAGTAAATTAAATGAATGATTATAAAAGTATTGATTTATTTTGCTGTAATTATTGTGATGTGACGATTAAATTTATTTTACCCAGAGGTGATTATAATTTAGATGAATGCCAATAACAACATATAGGTGAAAATTAGTAAATTCTAATTGTGATGGTGATATTTGTATTCTTTTAAATAAAATGATAATTGTAAAATTATACATACAATTAAAATATTAGGAATCTCATGATAGTCACTCCTGTTTGCTCGAGCTATGATTTGACTGTCAATGACCTTGAGGTGACATTGACTTTGAATTAATAAATTTCACGAGATGATAAAATCTATGAGGTGAAAATGTCACGAGGTGATAAAGGTAGTAGAAGTGATATTATGAGTATTCCAGGGTCCTTAAAGTAATGATATGTGATAATTAAAAATGTGCACTATTTATTTATTTTTGTACTTTGATACATGTTCGTAAATTCTTGTAATATCTGATTATATCGTTGATGTGTAACTGATTATGTGCACATGATGTTTATATAAAATTGTAATTGTATGCCTGTTTGATTTATTTTATTTTAGCTGGTAGGTGGAGTTCGCCTTCTCAGTCCATGTTTTTTTTGGACTGATGTCATTTTTATGGTAGGTACTGTAGGACAAAGTGATGCACAAAGGAATAGGGTTCGTGATGGAGAGACACCATAGAACAAGCTAGGATTTTATCTTTTATTTAATTTGCTTTGAAATCATGAACATTTGAATGGTGTAGCTAATATGATGAAATTTTATTATTACTTTCGATGTTAACCTAGATGATAGTATCTCTACTTATGGTAGAGACCCATGGTGTTTGGTTTTAAATATTTAATGTCAAATTTTCTTTTTTTATTTCTTTTATTCCTAGCTAACTTTGGTTATTCTCTTTATCACAATGTCACAATTCTGATTTATTATAGTCTAGTTCGTATATATATTAATCACAGGAGACTATAATAAATTAGGGTGTGACAGGTCTGGTATGAGTTAAATAAAGGAGTCTGCCAACTATCTTCTGATATCGCCCTTTATCAATCGGCTCACCAACTTCTCCAACTAATTTGTGATTTTGATTAATTGGGGAAGGTGCTGGTCTGCAGCCCAATAAACCTATATCAAGCAATAAATCCAACACATACTTTCTTTGGGAGAGAAAAATCTCACGTTTGGATCGAGCCACCTCAATGTCCAAAAAATATTTAAGTTCTCCCAAATCTTTCATATCAAATTCCTGTGCTAACTTAACTGAATCATCTCTTGTTACTACAATATCATCTATATAGACTATCAATGCGGTTATCATACCTCCAATATGTCTGAAAAATAATGTGGTTTGCATTGCTTTGTTTGTATCCCATAGAAGTAAGTGCTCTTCAATAACGATCAAACTAAGCACGAGGTGACTGCTTCAACCCATAAAGAGCTCGATTCAATCTACACACCTTTCCCATAGTTTCCTTGCTAGTAAAGCCGGGTGAAATCTCCATGTAGACTTCTTCATGTAAATTACCATGAAAAAAGGTATTTTTCACATCTAATTGAAATAATTTTCATTCAAAATTCACTGCACAAGATATTAATGTACGCACTGAATTATGTTCACAATTGGTGCAAATATCTCATCGTAATCTATACCATATATTTGTGTATATCCTTTTGCCACAAGTCTAGCCTTGCATCTGTCAATTTTTCTTTCGGGAGTATACTTTATTGTAAATACCAACTTACATCCTACTAGTCAAAGCCCTTGAGGTAATGACACAAATTTTCATGTGTGATTTTTAGTTAAGGCTTTCATCTCCTCTTCCATTGCTTTTCTCCAGCATGGATCAGCTATAGCAATTTTCCAATCACATGGAGTGCTACAGGAAGAAATATTTATAAGAAATGCTCTATACTCAGGAGATAGAAACTCATAAGACACATAATTAGAAATATCATGACAATAACGACTAGGAAGAACAATGGGTCTAGCTAACTTATGATGAGCAATAGGTAAATTTAAATCGAAAAAAATAGAAGATGGGGAAGGAGAGTTACTAATTAAGTGGATAGGATCTGAGGTGGCGACAGGAGAACCCTGGAGATTTGGCAAATGTGCATTGGCCTCTTCAACTTCAACGTTGGTATTTTCAACATCAATATTGGTCTCTTGAGTTTCACTAGTCTCTTCAACTTCACCTGTCATATGTTGAATATTTTCATCACGATCATGAATCATAGTCTCATGTCTTATCTCCCCTTCACGACCAGTATTATCAGTAGAGCAAATAGGAGTAATAAGAAACTCATTAATGGCATCAGGTCTTCCATGTTGATCACCTTTTTATTGATAATAACATTTGTACCCTTTTTGAGTCGGCGAGTATCCAACAAAAACATATTTTAATGCCCGAGGGTCCATTTTGCTTAATGTTGGTCTATGATCTCTCACGAAGCATACACAACCAATTTGGGTGGAACAATATAAGTCATTTCTCTCTTCAGACACTCTAGAGGAGTCTTGAATTCTAAAGTTCTTAAGGGCATTCGATTGATCAAGTATGCTGCCATTAAAACTGCTTCTCCCCACATTAATTTTGTCATATTCATAGTAAATATAAGTGATCTGGCTACTTCCAGCAGATGTCTGTTCTTTCTCACAGCCACTCCATTCTAATTAGGAGCATCAACACAAGTAGTTTGATGAACAGTATCTTGATCTCTCAAAAATTCTTGAAGTCTTTTGTTCATGTATTCTGTACCATTATCATATCGGAGAATTTTAACCTTTGTCTCAAATTGATTTTCTACCATTCAAAAAAATTCAACAAAAGATTGAGTTATCTCATCCTTATGCTTCAACAAATAAACTCATGTAGTTCTACTATAACAGTCAATAAAGGAATAATGCTGCAAGGATCCCATACATCAGAGTGTACCAAATCAAAAGTTTTTTTACTTTTAAGCCCGCAAAAAGTATAAGAATTTCTTATTAATTTCACAAATTCACAAGCATCACACGCTAAATCCAATTTTTTACTCACAAAACGAAGCTTAGAAAAAGTTTAGAAAGAGCAAAATAAGAGGGATGTCCTAGCCTACGATGATGTAATAATGTCTCCCTAATTGCATCTTCTGATGAAGTAAATGCCATCAATTTTATCTTCTTGCTACTTGACTCAGTGTCATCTAGTAGGTATAGACCATTGCACATTTTACCAGCTCCAATGATCTTCTCCATTGCCAGCCTCTACAAAATACAGCGTGAAGGAAAGAAGATTACTTTGCAGTTAAGGTCCTTAGTAATAGAACTAATAGATAGTAAATTTGTTGGAAAACTAGGAACGTGTAAAACAGAGGGAAGCATGAGAGTTGATGAGCATCTAACGACACATTTACCAGTGACAGGGATAAAGGAGCCATCAGCAATGTGAACCTTGTCTTTACCTGAACAAGAAACATAAGATGTGAATATGCTGGATATACCAGTCATGTGATTAGTAGCACCAGAATCAATTATCCAAGAAATAATGGAATGTTTATTACTGAGATGTGTGTTTATAGATATACCTATATGAGCAAAAATAGGAGCTAGATATAATATGGTTAGAAGGCACAGAGATTGAATCCTTGTTGGAGGATCCAACATCAAAAGACTCAAACTTAGTTAAGAGGTGCCTAAAAGTCTGTAACTCCTCAGCTTTGGATGCTCAGATTAATGGGCTCGGCTCTGTCCACGGCCCACACTTCGTCCAGATCATATTCATTGAACAGTAAATTTCTCATACCTTCAATGTAAAAATCATGAGTATTTTGAGTAAAAAAAAAAAATCATGAGTTACTCTCCTTCCACCTCTCAAAATAAATAAATAAACAAATAAAATAAATCAAATATAAGTAATTGATTCTTATGTGTATCTATCATCCCAAGATAAATATAGAGTACAACACGTAATTTTAATTTTATATTCTTCTTTTTATGGTTTTTTATATTATGATTTAGCAAAAAAAGATGTAAAGAATATTTAGCGAGAAAAAAAAATGTAACATATAAACATCCATAATTTTCTAAAAATGTGGATTAAAAATAAGATTTTTCTTATCTCTTATATCAATCAGTGAGAACTATTATTTTTTTTTTTACTTTGACGTGCATTTGTTTAATCTATATAGCTCTTGGATTTCTTGATGTTCTACGGATAGCACTTTTAAATTAAACAGATGATATCCTTGTTGAAACAAAAACACATCAATTAAATTGAATGATGGAAGAGAAAAATAAAGTGTAAATAAAATGAAAGATGAAACCTTCATTTTCACCCAAGTTTAAACAAAATTATATCAGAGAACCATTTCAATTTCGCTATTAACATAAAAATACTATTATAAAGTAATCGCCTAAAATTGAAGACTAAGAAGGAGAAGGTCCTTGAGATGAGTTAATAGAACATATGTTTTGATTAAAAATCAATTATTTGAAGTAAAACTCTCTTATATCTTTCTACTTCTTCACCCACACATCATACGAGAAAATTTTCACATCCTACATTGTCTTTAATATAATTATTATTTTTATTTCACACCTTATTATAATTTTAAATATAATTAATTAAATTTATTTATTTATTTATTTATTTATTTATTATTATTATTATTATTATATAAGCAAACTCAAACTTTTCATTTCAAAAATCATTTCTTTTTTGAGAACAATGTCTTGTTTAAAAAAAAAATCAATTTATAATTAACAAAACATAATTCAACCAAAATAAATCAATTTTGCGGGTAAATACTTTGCGAGTAAATTATACTAAGAAAAAATTATATATCTGAAAACAATATACTGGCATATTCATACTAATCAAACTCTCAAATCTAACACTATCTACTAGCCACAGTGTATCAAGTAGTAAAAATAATAAATTATTAATAACAAATAATAATAATAATAATAATAATAATAAACTATTCAATTAAAAAAATAATAAAAAATAGTATGCGTCTTTATTATTTAAACAACCACCTAAAATCATAATTAATTTGCTTATAGTTGATGAATCAAGAATAATGATCTTACACATCGTCTCACGAATCCTCAGATATGCTGTCAAGATGAGGCCCCCAGACCCTCGCAGAGTCGCAGGTCCACCCCCTCGGCGGCGGAGTTCATCGCCGGACTTCTTCTCGGCCAGAATTTCTGTCAAGTAAGCGTCGTAATCCATCGCTCCTTTCTGGGTCGTCGAACAAAACCCATTCTTCTCTTTTCTCGATCCTGATCTGCTGCTGCTCCTCCTCTTCTTCTCCGGCAACGACGCCGACGGAATCAAGAAGTAGATTCTGCCGTGCCGGAGCTCCGATTCCGGCTACACGATCAGAACCCGTCGACGAACATTAACGCCGTGGGAGCACGGCTTGCTGATGACGTGGCCGGGGTTCGCCGCCAGGACCCCGCCGGCGGTGACCTGAAGGCCGTACTCCTCCACCTGGCCGCACAGGTGGAGGACTCGCACGACGTCGAGGGCGCCGCAGGGAAGCACGCAGGCCAGACAACACCATAAGCTGTTACCCATCTCTCTCTCTCTCTTGTCCGGCATGGGGACTGCCACACGTGATGTAGTGGAATGTATAAAAGGTTAACTTATGTTTGAGCTATTAAGTTTTGAGGATATTTTATTTAGGGGGAGTTTGATTCGTTGTTATCTTGGTGTTATTATATTATATAATCTAGATGTTATCTTTTTATAAATAAATTTATAATCTTATAGAAGATTATTTATAGATATCATTAAACCAAATAATTGCTTTCTCTAGATAACATAATATAATGTCAAGATAACATTGGACTAAACGCCCCCTTAGATCTTAAAACAACAACAACCAAGCCTTAATCCCACTAGGCGGGGTCGGCTACATGAATCCTTTGTTTCCATTGCGCTCTATCAGTTACCAAATTCTTATCTAAGTTTAAGTAACTAAGATCACTCTTTATAGTTTCTTGTCATGTCTTCTTTGGTCTCCCTCTTCCTCTTTGTACATGGGCAAAATCCAATAACTCAATTTTTCTAACTCGAGCTTCAATTGGCCTACTATTTAGATGTCCAAACCATCGAAGCCGACTTTCTCTAAGTTTATCCTCAATTGGTGCAACACCAACTTTCTTTCGGATATACTCATTTCTCATTCTATCCTTTCGTGTATATCCACACATCCACCTTAACATCCTCATTTCTGCAACATTTATTTTATTTGTATGTTTCTTCTTTGCAGGCCAGCACTCAGCACCATATATCATCGCTGGTCTTACTACAGTTTTATAAAATTTACCCTTAATTTTGGATGAGATTTTTCTATCGCATAACACACCAGAAGCATTTCTCCATTTTACCCAGTCTGCTTGAATCCTGCTAATAACGTCATTATCTATTTCGCCATCATTTTATATAATTGATCCAAGATATCTAAAGCGTTCACTCTTCTTGACAATTTGATCACCAATTGTCACATCTCCAATATAAGTATTTCTTTCTTGACTAAATGTGCACTCCATATATTCAGTTTTTGATCTACTGAGATGCAAACCTTTAGATTCTAGAGCATTCTTCCAAAGCTCTAGTTTCGCTTTAGCTCCCTCTTTAGTTTTCTCAATAAGGACAATATCATCTGCGAAGAGCATACACTAAGGCACTTCATCTTGGATATGTCCAGTCATGACTTCCATAATCAAAGCAAAAAAATACGAACTTAAAGCCCCCTTAGATCTTAATCCTTTTATATTAGATGCCTAACTATCCAGAAATCCATCAAACAATTTTGAAATTCAAATTTCCATTAATCTGAATATCTCCAATGCAGCTTCGGTACTTAACCATAGCTTCTCTCTACTAATATTTGAATCAGATATTCTTGGTTGCATTGAAAAACCAAGAGAATTCAAATCCAACTACAGGAAATACTTTTTTTTGTTGCTGCGTAAAACATATTATAATGAATTTACTATAAAAGGTAAGCTTCCACAGCCTTTCAAGCGTTTTAAATTTTTATTTTTAATGGAAGAATTTAATTGTTGGGTTTGATTCCACAATAAGGTGCATATTTTTTTATTTAAATTACAAATTTTGAGCGTAATATATTGACAAGTCATTTTTATTTGCATTTTTCAACAACTGTTAATCTATTTTATGTCTCTTTTTTATTAAATGTCTCTAGGTTAGACTATGATAAAGGCCTGTTGCTTAGGGTCGATGCTAGTCGGTTCGCAAACATGAGTCTAAAAGAAGGACCGCCCTTGGTACCGCTTGATTGAGAAGCAGACCAATGACCCCATTGAAGTGTCCATACATTTGAACTTTGTCGAGTCCAAATGATTCCAAGATACCGTTAAATGATTTTGCAAGTTCAATTTTGCTTGTATAGTTCCTTAGCTATACTTTGGTTTAGCAATTTGGAAACTGATCCCTACAACTAAGAACCACGCCAATCCTCGAAAGAGGAAGTAGTTCGATCTTGAATCCTTCATAGAGGAGTCTTCGATTCTGACCTCTTCCTCTCCCATCATGAGATGTATATGTGATTGAGGGAAAGGCTGATGTTATCAGCACAAAGTAGAATTTGAGACGCAGTAGATGATCGTCGTCAATCCGTCCATCTTGTTAGGAATAGTGAGAATCAGAAAAAAGAAAAGTAGGAAAAGGCAGGAAGCTGGGGAACAATTTGCTCAATGCCATTGACGACTATTGCACTAACAAACGTTGATGTTACTTATTTATCGACTCTTACTGGGATATGAGCGATTATTTCCCAATGAAAGTGGTCGTATTGTTAAGTGACTTCTATGCCACAAAGGCGGTGGAGGACACAATTGCCAAGGTAGGATTTTGGGAGTAGTTTAGTCATCTCATGTCATTGAACTTGCAGGTAAGTCCTGCACATTCCTAGTAGGCCAGTAGTTTAATGGTCCTCATATCTTCCTCCCCTTTTGTAGTCTAAAATTGCCACGGTGAAAATGCTCTATTAGATTCAAGAGACCAGCAGTGATTTAGAGGTCTGCAATAGTGAAGCTGAGGCGTTCAAAGCAAAGTACAAGAAGGCGCACCTTGTAATCAATAGCCTTGGTCAAGAGCTTGATTGTTGTGAATCCCAAGTTTCATGGTGTTGACGTAGGATGTGGGGATCCCAAGAAACACCAAAGAAAGAGAGTTCCAGGAGACGGCGGCGCGCAAAGGGGTGACGAGCCTGTTAATAGAGGCTCAGGGAGAAGATTTAGTCCAAAGCAACCAGAAAAGCACACAGAGATTTAAGGTGGTTCAGGGAGGAAATCCCCTACGTCCACCAGTCGGTCAGCGAAGAAGTTTCACTAATAAGAAAAGGATAGCCTTTAAGGCTGTACAATGCTTTGAGAAGAGTCGAAGAAGAAAAAGAAGAAGGAGAAGAAGAAGAAGTCAGGTGCTCCTCAACCGGAGTCCTGTTACAATTGAAAAATCCTCTTCCTTAGAGAGTTTTGTTTGTCTGTATGTATATCCTTTTCTCCTTTTTTCTGGAGAACTGTTCAGTGGTTTTTATAGCCGTTGACGTGCATAGCTCCACCCTGGT
>JAEMOT010000550.1:114138-163339 GCA_019297695.1 Apostasia ramifera | reverse complement strand
CGCGTCGGACGAGTCTGGCGGAACTGCACGGCGCTGCGAGCGGAGCGAGCTTCGGAGGTAGGTAAGTGCGCAAAGATTTTTTTTTTTTTTTGAAAAGCGGATAACTAGGCCAGTTTGAGGATTCTCATTAAAGGCTGACCCTACTTTTTCCTTCACCGGAATATCGATCTCTTAACCTGAGTTTAGGCTCTGAGAAAACTCAAATATAATTTTATTCATTAAATGCTATTCTTTTACAATACAAGACGACTTCTTTATATAGAGAGATTCCATGTAGAAATTTGAAAATACAATATTAAATGCAGAAAATAAAATATCAAATAAATAAAAGCAAATATGGAACTAATTCTATTACAATAAAATAAAATCAGTTCCAAATATGGTGAGTCTTCAAATCTTTCAGATATGCTCTGAATCAAATTAAATCAAAATAAAGCTAATATGAAAATCTCTAATAGCTCTAATTAATTTGAATTTGAATTTTGATTCAATACATGACGTCATCCTAGCCATCCAATTCGATGCTGATCTGTGTCCCCACCACTTATCAGCCACAAGCTCCTTATTCAGTCTGTATGGTGAGAGTAGATACATTAGTTCAAGCTTTGATTTGGGCATTGCTGATCTTGTCAGGTTGAAAATCAACACACATGACAAAAGCTGATGTAAACGTAGTATATAAGGATATTCTTACCAGCGAACACCCATGTATTATGCTTGTAACCTTGGTTCTAATATGAAAGGTTTAAACTTATGTTCGCCATTTATCTTTTTGAAATCCGCTTGAATATAAAATTCTTGAATTTCATGTATATGATATATTACCCTCTTTATTGCTATCCTGTCAATATAAACCATATTCTTCCAATATACTTTCGAACAGCCTTTGATTGATCATGGATACATTCTATTGTGTGTACTGCTTCTGGGCTATAAGCAAATTCGTCTGTCTATTTCTGTGTTTTGATAATTGTTTTAGACAATGTTGTACGCTAGATGGTTACAGTTTTTGCAGTACCACCACTTGTTGGTTTGAGTGGTAAGTTGCCAACATCCAAATTGGTGGTCATTGGTTTTAGCACTCCAAAAATAAAAAAATAGAAAATAGGTAGTTATTAGAGTCAGCACTCTTACCCATAATAGTTCTATAATTTTACTAGTTATGTTACATTCAGCCCTATGTAGCTGAACTGAATGTCAGGCTTTATAGATAAGCATCAAATTGTCCTGAAAGGTTACTTTTTTTTTTTTTTTGATTCTCGTCCTGAAAGGCTTCACTATCAAGATTTTATGGGACACTCGACACATCAAACCATATTCATTTGTAATCACTGTTTAGTTGATATATATCAAGGTCTTGTCTAACTTATCCAACTTGCTTTCGAATCTTTGATGAATAGTTGGAAGCTTTGTGCATTGCAATCATCAAGAGAGTAAAAGACGAGCTTGGTTGGCCTGGGGATGTCATGGTTGACAAGGATATAGGTGTCTGGACTGGGGAACTTCCGATTTGCTTGAGAAACAGGGTTCTCATGATGGATTCCTTTTCCAGTGAAATCCCCTCAAAATCTTTTGATGTAAATTTACAAAGTAATTCAAAGTTCTCCAATGTTGCTCTTCTTGCATCTAATGACCAAGAGTTGCAAACAATGGCACAAGAAATTGCCAGTTATCAGGTACTTTATTCATTTGTGGTTACCAATCCTTAACAAAATGTTGTATTGAAAAGTGCTAAAGAGAGTTGTCCTTCTGAACTTCTAAGACATATGGAATGTGTATTTCATTAGCTTCATGATGCCATAATGGAAAAATTTTCGAACAGAGATATCTGTAGCCACTGGTTTTGCTGCCTCAATTTACTCTCCTTCAGTTTACCTGCACCTCCACTTTTAGTCAACAAAACTAATCAGCGATCTTTATATTTCCTCTAGCTTCTTCACCTTGTTCAAAACATGGTACCTGTTGTATTGCTTACTACCTTGAGCATCACTATGTGAGGACACGCAATCATATTTGTGAGGCGATATTCTCTAGCAAGGATTCTACTTGTAGGTCATGCCTTTGGGCAAATTTTTATATTTTTTACATGAGGAAGACAAAATCATTTTACTTGCAAAGTCATTAATGTCACATAAATCTTTTTTTTTATCATTTGCTAGCAATAATTGGGGGATGCCATTTGAGATCCACTAGTATAGCGGCTGACGTAACAATTTAACATTGTATGGTATGGCTTAAAAATATCTTTTTATTTCTTTCACCTCTAATGGAGGTCATAATTCCTAGTTCCTTCCTCCCTCTTTATCATTAACCCACTTTTTATCCAGTTTTTACAGAATTGAACGATGTCTTTTACATAATATGGATGTTGATGCTGTTCTCTCTTCAAAATTGAATGTAACCTTCTACAAAATATTGCCGTGGAAGCTGTTCTATATATGTAATAATTGCTTTTGATATTTCCATATTGTACAGGCAGTCATGACCAGAGATGGGAAAATAGTTGGATTTCAGCCAACAAGCAGACTTGCTGTTAATCATTGGTCATCCAATCCCTTAGCAAAGGCCTTATTTGGCGGTCAAAAGCTTTCACCTGGTAAACAACCTAAAATAAGTTTCTTTTGTGCTTTCCTCCAAAGTCAAGCAAAACGCAGAATTCTCCTTTGAAATTCATAATTCTGGCACATTATACCCTGAAAATTAAAATAATAATACATGCACTTTCATAATCTCATAAATTTTGCTACTTTGCACCCAAGGAAGCGTGGATACTTCTATATATCCCAATGTATCGTGCCTTGTTCCCAAATTATGTCTATTTTCCTAAGTGTTTTTATAACATATCGTGAAAACCACTCAATCACATAAATATTTATTATAATATTTTGGCACTTGCTATGTCGCTTTTTTGTAACTTGAGGAGTTGCCATGTCGACGCATCATGTCGTGTCATATTCTCATGTTATCGTGTTGTGTCCGTACTTTCAAGTTTGCGCTCTTATGTTTTAATTTTTTGGGATGCAAAGTGCGGAATGATATAGTTTTCAGGATTCAAATTACAATTACCTCCACTGTAGCTTGTATCAGCTATAGGATATTTTGTACTTATGTGCAATTTCCTTGACAGGCCTTCTTGAGCCAAGGCTTAAAATTCCACGTCCGCCTGATGCAATACCGATCGAACTATTGTTGTCGGTTAAGCCTGAATCTCGTTTTGCTCTGGCAAGACCCGATGGTGTGAACCTCAAGATTAAGGTATAATTGCATCCCAACTAAAGTGCAACCAAATATTTAGCGGAAGCTTATCAAATATTTAGTTTGCATGTCGTAATCACTGAATAGATGGGCAATGTGTAAAAGGCAAGCAATTTGATGTATGATTTTTGGGCTCAGCAGAATACTAATTTCCAAAGAAAAACTGATTAGGGGGAACTACATGTTACTTCTTGAAAAGCATTTTTACTTTAATCCTTAAAATTAAATATTTATATATATCACCTTGAATTCATAACTATGACTTGCATTTCTTCCATCAAGGAAGATCTAGTCCCTCTGAAATATGGAGGGATGTAATTCGTAATTATATATTCAATGTATGAGATATGTAAATGTATATTTTTGGGTTAAACGAGTAAAAATCACTTTATTATAAGGGGACATGTGATTCCCCCAATGGATTACTGATAGCTGGTGTACAGGTACCAGACTAATTCATATATATATATATATATATAGATATATATATTTCCTTGGTATTTGTTTTAATTTTTTATGACTAGTTATTTAGCTTTTACTGTTATTGTGTTGATCATGTGGGCAAAAGAAACATCAGGCTTTCTTTCCACTGGGGCCATATATGCTTTTAACTTACAGCTAAAAACTTTTTGTTTTTTGACACATTGTAGCTAAAAACTTGGGCAGGCAATTTTGTTTAAAACTTGGAACCCTACCACTTTAAGTTTTCAGAGAAAAAGAAATTCAGTGACCTGCCACTTTACTCAATTCAAAATCAGTTTATAGGCTTATTCAACTTTGAGAATTTTATTGGTGCTGCTTTTTTCTTTTTTGCTTTTCTTTCTTTTTTTTGTTCTCAGTTAGTTTAGCTGTTGGATGACTGTTTTTTCAACTATACTGCATATTCTTTGTCAAAAATTTGGCGAGGTTTCAATGTGCTGAATACATATTAACTACTCTAAATTTCAGTGTGGATAACCTTAGGTGTTAAACTGAATTTCAACAATGATTAGTTCATCACTTTGTAGCCACGAAGCGGTTGCTCCAATTAGTCGGAGCTGCTGAAACTTGAGATGAGTTTAAGCCAGCTGTTGGCTCGAAGTCAGGGAGTCAGTTTGATTACTGATGAGGTTTATGAAAAAAACAGGATATGCGTTAGTAAAATCAAATTTTGAGAGAATGATATATAATTGAATTAGATTTGAGAGACGAGTGTAACGAGTTTTAATTCCTTCAGTTGCTTCTAAACATGGTGGTGCTCATGCTGCCATGGGAAAAGCTTCCAAGACCCTTAATATAACTTCATATTTAATAAAAGAAGAGGAGAATTTACTTGGTGATATACATTTCCATCATAATCTTACATAAAAGGGGGAAGAAAAGGAGAAAAGACGAACAAAGGCATTGCTACAGGAAAATGTGTGGATTATTTGAGACAGTTCGCTCAGAGGATCAGACAAGTCCTTTGCTTTCTTCTTTTCTTCTTTGGTTTTGGGGGGCACAACACGACTTTAATTGCAGCATCGAAGACTGCCTTCACATTCTGTAGAAAGAAGAAATTTCTCGAGTGTCAAAAGGCAGGTCATAAATAATACATATAGAAGTGTATCTTGCCAAATTCACATTCAACTGATTCAAACACGATCAAGGTACAAGCACCTGAAATTGACTCAAAACTAAGAGGGAAAAGAAGTATAACTAAAACCCAACCGAATGAGCTGACTCAAAATTAACCCATCCTGAATTGATCTGATTGAAATCGGATCAATTCTGCCAATTCATCTATAGAAAAATTGTTCTCCAATTGTTTACTGGATTAATGTTGTCCACACAAATATTATATCATAGGAATGCAGTAAACGCTTGCTGGTTGGGTTAAAAGTCTGTTGAAATCCCATAATGAATCACTTTTGAGCCAACCTGAATATGGCTTTACTCAATATACTTCATTATGAGTGGACTAAATCATCGGGACCACGATGACCAATTCATCCAAGCAGACGACAAAAGAAATCTTATAAGTACAACCCTTACTACCGAGAAATGAGCTATACTTGTAGGATTGACAGCTACGGCTCGTAAGACAATGGTGATAATGCGGATTATGGATTGAAGGTGATTAAATGGAGATGCTTCAATTGATCCAATAAAAGCTAAACTAGGACAATGGACATAGGCAACAAGGGAGCAAATTGCTGGCCTAAAGTTACCCGAAACTGAGAGCAGACTAGCACTGCCCTGAGGGGCACTAGACATTACACTCTAGAGTAATCAATAGTGATTACAACAGCAAGTATTAGCATAAGATAAGAAGCTGAAGAATTTACTGTTTTTTTTCCCTTGCTTGCTACTCGTAACATATTTATTTTTAATTTAAAATCCTAGGTCACCTTTTAGGATATAATACTTCATTCCGGACTCCATACATTCAATAAACCAATGGAACCAGGAATTTATTTTAGTCCTAGATTAGAGAATAACCTAGTCAAGGGAAACCCCAAATACTTTCAATATGGGTTTGGGTCAATCCTTCTCTCCCCCATGTGCAGTTACAATTACAATAAAACTTTTATCCCAAGCAAGTTGGTCAAACGCCATAATAAAAAATTATATTATACATAACAAAATAGGATTTTACTTACTCTAATTTTTTTTTTATTTTACACCTAGATATTACAATTTTTCATATACTATTTAAAAATTATGATAATAGTGCGTTTGAACTTGAGATCTTTTGATACACAGATAAGCTCTTTTTTTTTTACTAAACTAAGAGAAACCACTACTTACTCTAAATTCTCATATAGCATTTTACTTGGAAAATAAAGGGAAGCACAAATTCTTTTGAAAATCATTTGAATAGTGGCAGAGAAATACTTGCTGAGTCTTAGAACTGCATTCAATGTAGCATGCTGCATTAATCATCTTTTTCAGTTCTTCCCCCTGGCTCACGAAGAAAAAAATAATTATTATAGAAAATAGTTAGATTTTAATGACATGTATATAATTGCCCTATAAAAATTAACTTCCCGTCAAACTTGTCATAAGCTGTTATACCTGGGCAGTTGAGATTGTACTCGCACCAGGGTGGTTTATCAGGAATTGCTTGTCTTCCCTTAAATCTACATCACATAACAAGCCAACCAAATAATCATTCGTGTGCTTCAATTTGAATTGAAATCAAAGCTAATCTGATTAATAAATGGCACAAATGTCAAAAAGTATGATCAAAATATTGCGTGAGCACAATAATGTGTCTCATGTAACACGTATTTCATATTTTTTGGATTTATTTTTAAACTGACATGTATATTCACGGAAGTGGGAAATGCAAGTGTTACATGAGAAACACATTCAACGTATGCTTTATAATAGCACGTTGATTGTACGAAATATTAATTCAGTTGGTTAAATAGCTTCTAATCTTTAATATAATAACTTCTAAATTCTTGGGGGCATGAAATATATGCGTATATATGAAACCAATTACCTAGTTTAGTCCCAACCAACACAATTGGTACATTTGGTGCATAATGCCTCAGCTCAGGGATCCACTATAAGCATACAAATTAGTCAGTTTTTGATAAAATCATCACAGATGATTAACGTAAGGTAAATGAATCAATGTAGCTGGTGAACCTTTTTGGAGATGTTCTCATAGCTGGCCCTGCTAATAAGAGAGAAGGCTAGTAAGAACACATCAGCTCCTCTGTAACTAAGAGGCCTCAATCTATTGTAGTCTTCTTGTCCTGCACAATGAAGGTAAAAGACAACTTAAAATCGCCCAAATCATATTACGGTTCAGCTGTAGTTACTGAAGAGAGCAGATTCAAGTCTGTAACAGATAACTATATCAATATTCATCAAGGTTTATGCCTTGGAGAAACCAGGGATTAACTGCTAGCTTAGCCTAATTAGGATTTCAATTCATGATATAGATAGATTTCAGAAGAACAGAGCAAGGAGAAGAAATTGGGCTCACCGGCCGTATCCCAGAGACCCAGGTTCACTGTGCTTCCGTCCACCACCACATTTGCGCTGAAGTTGTCAAACACAGTGGGCACATAATCCTAACAAACATCAAAGAAGAGGAAAGGTAAAGAAGAAGAAGAAGAAGAAGTAGAAGAAGAAGAAGAATCCTAATTTCTTCTGAATCTGTGAGTACCGTGGGAAAAGTGTTGCTGGTGTAGGAGATCAGCATGCAAGTCTTGCCCACAGCCCCGTCGCCGACGGTCACGCACTTGATGAACCTCGCAGTGCTCATCTTCACGACTTCACTCCTCCTTCATCGAGGGAGCTCTTGGGGCCAGTTATAAAGGAGGGAAGAAGATAGAAAAGGGGGAAAAACGAAATGGGGTTTTGAAATTTGGACTAAAATGGAGGGCTGAGCTGGGTGAGCCCCACGAAGACCTCGGCATCAGGCATGGATGAGGGCAATCATGGCGGCCACCATGTCCGCTCTGTTGCTTCGAGCACAAGGTCGCATCTCAATCATCTCCAACCAATTGATCAGCCATGGCTTGAGAGGGGGTGGGTGGTGGTTAAGTGTGGGAGAAGGGAGTGGTGGGACTGACTGCATTATAGCAAGAGATGAGATGGGGAAGAGGAAGAGCTTTGCTTGATTTAAGCAATGACCATGATGTCTCCTACTATAATTTTGGCACCATTGCATTCCTAAGAAGCTTGAACGGCTAGCATTTGTGGTCGAAACTCAATGAGAGCTCAAATTTTAGGCATTGTGTAACATCATGTATCTCAAATATAAAGATAATATTTATTTTAATTTTAAAAAATTATACGATTTGAATACTTCTTAGAAAATTACTCACTCAATGTAGAAAATTACTCGAACATATGCATGCGTTATGATTAGTTTTGTTTGTCATGCTTGAGTAAATACATCCATTGATGAATTTTCCCGGATAACACTCAGTCAAGAGGTGAGAATGATTCGAGTTCGAGTCAAGCCAAGCATAGCTCAAGCTCGGCTTCTCTCGAATTGATCTGAGTTTGATCTGATTCATTTCAACTTCGAGCTTGCTCGAGCCTCAATTGAGCCAACTCAAGCCTTTCAGAGAATTGAATTTTTAAAAAAAAAAAAGAAGATTAGCCTTTGTTAAAATTTGAAATTGAATTGATCATAATTACAAAATTACCAAACAGATAACCTAATCACTACTAATAAATAGTTATAATAAATGATTAAATATATTATTTTATTTAAAAGATAGAAATCGAGCCAAATTGATCTGATTTGATCACGACTCGTAGCTCAATTCAATAGACTCGAGTTAAATGATTATCAATCTTCAAGCCAAATTCTCACCTTGACTTAGACATCCGTCCTACACTAGAAGCTAAACCTGGCTCGATTTGAACTCAAGTCGATGTCGATTCCGCAGTGACGAGAACTTGTCTTTACGACAGGTTGAATTAAGTGCTAGAATATATGGTGGTTGTGTATGGTAGCACATTTTGGTGACATAGATGACATCCTTTCCTTCTGTAAGAAGATTTGGTGGAGTGTGTGGGACTGGAGTTGAATTATAGTCCTAGAATGCTAGAGACTGTTGCAGTTAGTTGCCATGGAGGGGCCATGCAAATTTGTAATGGAATTAGTTGGGCGGTTAAAGTGATGGGGAACGGTGGTGGGCCACCTCCGCACGATTTTCATTTTTGGCACGTGAGAACCCTATGCAAATCATAATGAAAGGCATCGGATGGTGTAAAATAATCAGCAAAAAGATAGAACCAACGGAAGACTAAATTAAAATAACTATTTAATAAATAAAAAAAATAAGGCAACTGATAAACACAACAAAATAGTAGAAGCAAAATCATAAAAAAATAAGGAAATAATAATGAACACAAGAATTTTGATGCATAAACTATTGGGAGAAAAATTGAAGAAAATAGAGGAAAAAAGTTTCACTAATTAAAGAGAATAAAATAAATAGAGTCTATTAAAATAAGTCGAACAATACAAAGAGACCTCCCACATTTGTCAGTGTTATTCGTAAAGAAGCCTTTTTCTATTGTAGAAGAACACAATGCTAAAACGCTCAATCAATGAAGACAATAGAATTATTACATACTATCTACTTCAAACTTTAATCTGATCCACTTATTTATAGGAAATGAGCAAATAATAGAATGATCATTGAATTTCTAAGCGTATCTTTGGCTATAATAGCATCTAATGGGAGATTATTACGTCTCACATATTCTACACTGTCATTGTCTAAAATCAAGAATATAAATCAAAGAAAACCATGACATGGAACCTTGATAAAATCTTTAGAAAACTAATATGCTCGTGTTTGAAAAGCTATTAGATATTAAAAAAAAAAAGTCTCTCTTCAACTTTCATGATTTTTAACTTCTAATAATTTATATTCTAGGAACAAGTTCACAACTAACAACTGATATACATTGAAAGAGTGATTTTATTGAATAAACTTCTTCTTCAAGGCGTGTCTAAGAACTAGTCACATTCAATAATTAAAAAAAGAATAAACTGCACAATAGGTTCTTCAGATTTTGCCAGCCGAAAATGAAAATAAGTGATTCTGGATTGATCTCAAAAAAATATTGCCAACAACCTAAAAGAAGAGGTCCATGTATGTAGCTGTTGTGCCCCCACATTAGGACATTCAAGCAATAAAAAAAGAATAAATTGCATATAAGTTCTTAGGATTTTGCTAGCGGTTCTCTACAAAAATGAAAATAAGTGATTCTGGATTGATCTCAGAAAACATTGCCAACAACCTAAAAGAAGAGGTTCATGTAGCTGTTGTGCCCACATAAAGCTCCATGCTTGCTCAAGAGAATGAAGATTATAAACATAATGATGCTTTGTGATTCTTGTAGAAAATGAGTCGAAATGAGTTGAACTATTCACCAATTTAGTTGTAAAAATAAAAAGTAAATAGCATATAGATCGCTAAAGTTGTAAAATTTTTGTATGCTAATTTACAGATATTTTCTAGCACTTAGGTCACTTAGATAATAGGATTTTTGCGCATCGGTCTAGCACTTGGGTCCCTGAGGTTAATGATTTATTACTATGTAATCGTTTAGTCATCTGCAATGTAACATTCAATTTATTTTAAACTGAGCATGCAAAACTTTCAGATGTAGAGAGACCAAGCAACAATAGATCACGAACGACAGTTTCTCAATAAGGACAATATCATCTGTGAAGAGCATACATCAAGACACTTCATCTTGGAAATATTCAGTCATGACTTTCATAATCAAAGTAAAAGGATACAGACTTAAAGCCGAGCCTTAGTGTAATCCAACTGTAATAGAAAAATTCTTGATCAAACTTCCTTGTGTCCGAACACAGGTAACAACTCCTTCATACATGTCTTTAATAACTTGAATATAAGCAGTGCAAATCTTTTTTTTTCTGTACTTCTCTTGAGACTTTATCATAAGCTTTTTTCAAATCAATAAAAACCAAATGTAGGTTTTCCTTTCTATTCTTAAACTTTTTCATTAAACTTCTTAATAAATGAATGACTTTTATAGTAGATCTACCTAGCATAAAACCAAACTGATTCTCTGATATCTTAGTATTATGGCGTAACTTTTGTTCAATCACCCTTTCCCAAAGTTTTAAAGTATGACTCATTAATTTAATTCCTCTATAATTGGCACAATTTTATACATCACTTTTATTCTTATAAATAGGTACTAATATACTATTTATCAATTCATTTGGCATCATTTTAGTCTTCAAAATCATATTAAACAATCTAGTGAGCCAAGAAACTCCATCTCCTAAGCACTTTCAAACATCTATTGGAATGTTATCTGATCTTATTACTTTTTTATGCTTCGTCTTCTTTAAGGCTTTCCAGACTTTAGTTTTACTAATACGTCGGATGTAAGAGTAATTTTTACTTTCTTTTGGGGTGCTGAATTCCGTAAGATCAATTGAATTTTTACAACCTTCATTGAAAAGCTGTTGAAAGTAACTCATCCATCTATCTTTGATATCTCTTTTCATGAAAAATACTTTTTGATCTTCATCTTTAATATATTTTACTTCAATTAAATCTTTAGTTTTTCTATCTCATACCTTGACAATCCTATATAATTGTCTTTCTCCTTTTTTAGTGTCTAGCTTCTTATATAAATCCTCAAAAGTCATATTCTTTGCATTGCCTACTGCTTTCTTAGATTCTCGTCGAGCCACTTTATATTTCTCTCACTTATCCTTATTTTTGTTTTTAAACTAATCTCTAAGCAAATCTTTTTCTCTTTAGTTTTTTCTTGTATATCATCTTTCCACCATCAAGTATCTTTATTATTTGGAATCATTCCTCGAGATTCTCCCGGAACATCCTTCGCCACCTTACGGATACAGTTAGCAACTGTCAACCACATAAGATCAATTTCCCCGTTAATGTTCTATTGCCCAAGTTCTAGAACTTTTTTCTTAAATATACATTTGTTCTCATTCTTTAGATTCCACCATTGAATCCGAGGATAGGATTTTGACTTATTATTTTATTCTCCAATACTTTATCTTGAAATCTGAAACTATTAATCGATGTTGGGTAGTCAAACATTCACTTGAAATGACTTTACAATCTTTACAATTTAAGCAATCTCGTTTTCTTAATATGCTGAAGAAAACTCTAAAATAATTTTACTCTCTTCATTTATCTCTCCAAAATCATATTCACCATGAATGCTATTAAATTCCTCAGCAACACTTTTAATATGTCCATTTAAATGTTCTCCAATAAATAATCTTTTTTTCTGAGATATCTCTTGTATTAACTCTTCTAAATCATTCCAAAAATTTTCCTTTATACTCGCATCCAAACCAATTTGGGAAGCATACACACTAATAATGTTAATAATTATTCATTGATTATAATTTTTAAAGTCATAATTCTATCACAATTTTTCTTAACTTCCACTACATAATTCTATCACAATTATTCTAGAATTATATCCACTCCATTCTTATTTTTATTCTTACCAGAGTACCAAAGTTTAAAACCTAAGCCATCAATTTCCTTAGTTTTCTCTCTAACCATTTTGTTTCCTGCAAGCACAAAATATTAATATTTCTATGAATCATAATATCTACTAACTCCATTAGCTTACCCGTCAGGCTGTCTATATTCCAAATTCTAATCTAATCATACTGACTTGAGTTCTAGTATGATGGACTAGCTTATTTACCCGCATCCGTCCATGATGTGGAGACCCTTGCTCACTTTTCACTACACCCGGGCGCCGATGCAGTGGCCCTTTCCCATTTTCACTGTATTCAGGCAATACAACGCATCGTTTCCATGGAACGCCCTAGCTTTAGCGCAATTTTCTAAAGGATTTATGTCATGATTAATTCGATAAGTTTTACGCTGATTGTCGACTGACTAACGCAACCCTCCGCGTTTCTCATCCAGGACTTGGGACCCGGCAACGGCGCATTATGAACAACAAAGACCTAAACACTATTATTTTAAAATCTATGGACCAATGTGCAAAAATCCTAAAACCTTAGAGACCTAAGTGTTATGATTTAAAATTTATAAATTAGTATATTAAAATTTAAAGACCACATGAACTTATATGCAATTCAACCAAAAACAATTACTAATAACCTCAACTGAGTTAAAAACCGAAATAAAAAAAGAGAACAGTCTTATCAACAAAAAAAAGAGAACACCTTAAAAGCTTCAGTACTTTATAAAATTAAAAAAAGGTGACTGTATATTACTGACTGCAATGCTGTATTGATCAACATGCATTCTGTCACAGTAATCAAAAAGGGTTTAAGCCCTCTATTCTAAGGCCTGAAAAATGGGAAAAGAGAAAGGTGCAGTGGAATATGCAGAATTTTCCACAGAGAGTGCAATAACAGCAAATTCCATATTTTCTGTAGACAGAAAAGAGAGATGGGTAGTAAGAGAAATAAACAATTCTTCTACGACTCTTCATGTTTGGAATTCTGCATATTAACTGCATAGGACACATATTGGAGAATATATTGCGTACTTGTCTTATGCAGTGGAATGTGCAGAATTTCCCATAGAGAGAGAGAGAGCACGATACCTACAATTCGTGTATTTTCTGTAGAGAGAGGAGAGGTGTAACTGGTAAGAGATGAACATTCTTCTACGTGTCTTCTTGTCATTGGGATTCCGCATATTCCACTGCATGAGTGTCTTATGCAGTGAAATATGTAGAATTTCCAAAGTGAGAGCGCAATAACTGCACTATGCCTATTTTCTGTAAAGAGAGAAGACAGAGATGCGCAGTTTAAGTAAAATAAATGATTCTTCAACATATCTTGACATATTACACTACACATGACATGCAAAATTTTCAATTCTAATATTTTCTATATAGAGAGAACTTAGAGATGTACAATGAGAGATGCCTTCTTGTTATTGAAATTCCGCATATTCCACTGCATACGACACATGCAATATTTTCTAAAAGTAAGCATCAACGTATGATGCCCTTATTTAGCACAATAAGGCTCATCTTAAAATGTCTACATTATGCCCCATTGTCAAGAAAATTACATCTACATGCCAAATTCAACACCTTCATTTCATTTTAAAATCCCAAAATTACTATTTACAATACTACCATCAAAATGATGTAGAGCTCTAAAATGCAATTAAGGTAAGAATTGCAAACATATATCTAAGTCCTTTAATTGTTTCCTGCTAGAACAAATACTTCAAAATCCTCCCTAAGCAGAGAACGATCTTTTCTGTAGTATCACTGCACGCCGCTCCCATCGTCCAGTTGTCCATGAGAAAGAAGGTGGGCCATGTATTGCTGGAAGAACATGAAAAACATGTTATTTATCCATATGCAGAATTCCTTTTAAGAATTTCACTACGGCACAAACATATTAACAAACTTAAAGGATAACATAAAAGTAGACATAGAACGTAACATGTTCCATGCATGTTTAGGTTGAAATACACGAAACCCGACTTGAATCAACTTAAAAAAGTGACTTGAAATTGAATAATATTCTATCCATAGGAACCAAACTTGAATCAAAACCAAAAACATTCATTTTAAGTTGACTAAATATGAAATGAAAATAACTTTGATTTTGAATCAAATCACTCGAACTTAATTCGATGTGAGCCATACATCAAGTCATGTTCTATAGCATGGTATCCTTCATGGCCCACACGAAAAATCATGTAAATTGGTCTACGAATGCATCATTATCCATTTAATTTGTCATTTAATTCATTCTGAAATTAAACGAGCTACAAAAAATTTTGTTGTCTCATCGAATACCACATGCCAGTTTGATAAATATAAGGAACCTTCATAGCTAGTAAGGCTTAAATTAACAAAGTTTATAAATATGAATGTCCATTGTTTACTACGATCAAAAGATGATAGGTATCCCAGCTCCCATCACCCGCTGAACATATTCTGTAGCATAGTATCCTTCATGGCCCACACGAAAAATCATGTAATTAATTGGTCAACGAATGCATCATTATCCATTTAATTTGTCACTTAATTCATTTTGACATTAAACGAGCTACAAATTATTTTTGTTGTCTCATCGAATACTACATATAGGTTTGACAAATATAAGGTAACTTCATAGCTAGTAAGGCTTAAATTAACAGAGTTTATAAATGTAAATGTCCATTGTCTACATATGGTCAGAAGATCAAACTAGGGTACTTCTATATTTCCACTAAGTATCCAAGCACCCATCACCTGCTGACCACTAAAGAATCTCTTTGAGGAGTAGAGAACTCCTGAGGAAGAAAAACTTGAACGGTCTTCCCTAAAGGTAGGTTTTGAAGAACCCAGAAGTGGAGGGACGAGGACAAAACCCAAGAATATATCTCAAAATTTCCAAGAAATAGCCCCAGAGAAGAAGTCCTAAGGACAACCTAACGAGTGAAAATACCCAACAATTAATTGGAACGAAGCCTTGAGATGAGACTTCTTTGAGGGGAGGGGAGGAAAAATAAGGCCTCGATCATGACCACTCATTAAGTTAAGAGAAAAGACTTCCTTGAGGAAGCTACTCGAAAAACCTACTTAAGGAAGCTACTGGGTGAAATTACTCAAGTAATTGATCCTTGAGCACTATTCAAGGAATTATTCATTGCAGACATGCCAAGAGTTTACTTGAGCATTCCTTGAGAACTTTACTCAAGGATCCCAATCCTAAATGCTTGACATGTCAAAGAACTAATCGAGGATCTCATTGAGGACCCAATATGCATCAAATAGGTGACAAGTTCCTAAAAGACCATTAGACTCCCACAATTGGATTAGCAGCTAGTGTCGTGTGCTTGCTCCATGCTGCAAAGTCCTACTAAGAACATGAATGCAAAATTATTAGTCATTTATTAGAGATAAGGATGAGAGTATGGGAAATAAGAACAAAAACAAGCGCACAAAAAAATTCGACAGCCTCCCTTTATAGCCTTCTTCTCCTTATAAAGACGTTGGTAAATGTGTACAATCAAGATTAGAGGGAGAGAGAAGTGATTTAGAGAGACATCCGCATAAGACACCTTGTAAAGTCTTGGTGGCAATGTTGAACAAGAAGGCAGCATACTCTAATAAACAGCAACTTATGTCTAAAATATGTGGCTTATTAAGCGAGATATGCAAAAGTCTGCAAGATTTGCATAAAGATACCAATTCATATCCAGTTTTCAAATATGGATAGAAGAGAGAAAGCCAGTAGAGTTGTCTGCCTAAAGCTACACCCAGATCAAGCACAAGCCATTAGACACACTACATGACGTTTTTCTACTATTACAAAAACAAAAAGCTAATGAAAATTATCCCAAAATATAAATGTAAATATCTATATATGAACTTACAGAATGATAAGCATATGGTGGCTTTCCTTGACGTTCAAAATGCTTTGCCATAATAGAAAATTCTATAGGACCCCATTCCTCCTCTTCAAAACAGTTGGCAAGAGCAGCCTTATAAAGCTACGTCATTGAAAATTTTGAAAGTCAGTTCTCCAATGGAATTGGTTCAAAGACCAAGATTTACATTTTCTATAACAGTTCAAAATATAAAACCATGCTAAAAAAAATAAGGAGAGAGCCAAATATCAGCTACATCAAATTGCTCAATAATGAGCATGAAAAGTAAATATATTAAAGCTCCAATCTAACCTAAGTTATTGGTTGTAAGTAACAAATATCATGTGAAGCATAAGAGTTGAATCAGTTGATGCAATGTCTGAATTTTTTTATTATCAAAATGAACACAAGAAGATAAAATAAGTACCATGTTTCGAATATAGCATTCAACTATGGCACAGAAAAAAAGCAGAATGAGGGACACCTTTGCTGTGTCTGTAAGAAGCTCGATACTAGCTGGGTAAGAAGCATAGATCTGGTCGGCATTTGAGAAACCTGCTCTAATGCTGCAATAAATAAAAAAGGGAGTAAAATGACATAAATCAAATGGTGCTGAAAGAGCCAGATAAAGCTCACTATGATTTGGGTTGACATTTCATACGTGTTACTGGTGAAGGCATAGCTGAGTAGTGCGGTAAAACAATAGAAGCCAGTGTAAGACACCATCCTTCGAAACTTTTGAATCTTTAGTATGGCTTTCCATTGCTCCAAAAGCTCCATTATCTCAAGTTGGATTGCCAGAATACCTACAGCCTGCACAGGAGAAAAATGTTCTAGTCCCATACATTTATCATGATATACCACTCCTAAGCTTCAGGATGATCAAGGACAGACTTAATTCCATTAGTTTGTAAGCTAAAACACCAACAGGACACAGAGAAAAAAATATATAAGACTAAGGATGATGGATATCCAATTGAATTAAAAACAAAAAGAAATTTCAATTTCCTAAAGCAATTAGATATACAATCACTTGCATTGGCATGATCAGTTAACAGTAGTTTAACTATTTGCATTGACATGATCAGTTAACAATAGTTTAACTATTTGCATTGACATAAATTAGTTAAAAACTACGTAAATTAACTATGCCATCTGCAGATATGCAGTGGTTTGTGTACAAATCAAAATCAAATTTATCTCTAATTCAATAATCACAATTTCACATCCCACCTACAGGACTAAGACAGCAGCCCAACAAAGTGAGGTAACTGGATCAGGAAACATTACAAGTCAAAATTCCTCTAGTCTAAGAGGTGCTATCTACAAATTCATAACCATCAGTGTATCCAAAATCATCGAATAATACACAAAATAATACACCAAAAAATTAAAAATTTTTAAGAAACTCTTTCTGCACATTCTTACAACAAACAGAATTCCAACTCCAATATCTAACAATAGATATATCCCAGAGAGTTCCCCGGATGTCCTTTGCAAGATAAACATAAACACAAGCATTCAAATAAGTATTGTGAAACTTGTCAGAAATTCAGACTATGCTGATGTGAATGTTGTTGTCAGAAATGTGAGAAATCACTTATCGGGTTTTTACAACAAAGCTGCATTCACCCTTCATTTGTCTTTGCTTGGGTTTTCTCCCCAAACACAGCATGTCCACCACAACTCAGGGGACAAGAACAAACCCAGGGAAAAACAACAGCAAACCAGAGCGAACTCAAATCAGTAACAATGATTTCAGGCATTTTCAGTAGTGAACTTCAACTGGAATAAGATGAAAAGAACACATAGGAAAACTAAAGCCCAAATCAGTAACCTCTAGCCTCTTGAAAACCAGCGCAATCCTCTACCCGTCCAGATCCGGTCCGTACACTACTGCTCCGGCTCAGCTCAACAGGAAGAAAAACGTCTTCCCTTTAACTCTCTTTCAAACTCAGTTATCCAACAACTCTGCCATGCGTTCCCCTGGAAGAATTTATAGAATGGGAGAGGAGGGGAAGAAAATCCCTCATTTGATGATGAAGGCGGCGGTTCCGGCGTCGTGGGCCGGCAGCGGGTGGCAAGGCGGGATCGTGCGGCGATTGTGTGTACAGCTGCGTCGGAATACGAGGAGTGAGAGGTGGGATGACGTGGCCGATGGTGTGGATGAGCTCGGGCGAAAGGAAAAGCTCGGTGGGTATCCCGCACTCCTGGTCCAGCAAAGAAGACGCACAAGAGGGGGACCTTACCAAATGAGGACTGAAATAGATGAATTGTACTGGCACAATTGCAGAACAGTCCACTATTTGGTATTTTTAGGCAATTATAAATAAGTTTTTCTTCAAATCTGCTTGACTCCAATCAAATTAGAAAAGGCCCAACAACGACAACCAAGCCTTTTTTTTTAGAGATTTACATACATACCCCTTAATTCATCTTGAATTATATATTAAATTTCTTGTTTTTTAATTTTACAACTTCACCCCCTAAATCATCCAAAATAATATTTTGTATATACATAATATTTTGTATATGTTCATAATATTTTGTATATACCTATTATTAGTAATAAGTATCCAAATAATTATAATAAACAAAAAGAATCTTTTAAAAATCATGAGAAATGTCTAGATATATTATTTTTGGATGATTTAGGGAGTGAAATTGTAAAATTAAAAAATAAGAGGTTTAATATGTAATTCAAGATGAATTAAGGGGTATTATGTAAATGCTCTTTTTTTTTATTTTCTGATTAACCAACTAAGCTTTTATTCCATCAAAAAATCAAAAAAGACTTAACCAGCAAAAATTCTTATAGGATGAGGACATTTCCACTAATATAATTAAATTTAAATGCAATTAACTTAAATAAATAAAAATACAAAAGTAAAGCTAACAAGATAACTATATATAATACTAAATTTATTATAATTCAAGCACACGATAATAGAGTAATAAGTTATAACAATGCCACTAATAGGTAGAATTAATTTTATATCAACTCAATTTGTTACAAAAAAACTTTACGTCAACTCTATTTGTTATAAAGAAGCGAAAGAAAGGCAAAGAATTGAACGAAGATAAAGAAAAAAAGTGAATGATTGAATATGACAGAAGCTTTTTATTGAGATATGTTAAGTTATTAGTATTAATTTCTCCAAATAATTATCCTGAATTACAAAAATATATGGACAAGTATAGTAAACAAAGGAGAAAAATATTAAATAAGAAAATTTCGTGTATCAAATAAATTTATTAGATAAAAAATCTTTTCTATCACCCAATTAGAGCTTCCATTCAACTGAAGTAGCCATGTAAGGTATTATGACAGAGAAATTTCCTAACAATAGAACTTAAATTAATAAAAGAGATCTAAAGTTAGGGAAATCAAATTTTATGAATCAATATATAAAATTGTAAAAACTTAGATACATAAAAGTGATTTATTAAATTAGAAATAAAAAATAAGCTAAATTTAATCCAAAATTTCATAAAATTTAAAGACATTTAGGCCTTGTATGGTTGGAGTCAGATTTTTTTTGCCCAGCATAAATTTCAATTATAAAAATTAATTTTATTTCATATCTAATACAAATATGAATATTAGAATTTAAAGTATTTCATATTTTACACACTTTTTAATATTAAAATAAACTTTTTTTTCATTAAATTTAAAAAATAAAATATTTTTTTCTTTTATCTAAAAAAAATTCAAACCAAACGAGGCCTTATATACATTCTATCCTTATCTTTAATATTACGTCCTCTTTTAAATATACATAACTCTACAATTTAAATTTTATGAAGAAAATGAAATATAAATAATTTTATAATTTATTGCATGCATATTATTTCAAAAATTCATATTTACATAATAAATACAAAATTAAAATTTTAAGGGTAAATATCAATCAAATCTCTAAAATTTGAGAAAAATATCAAATAGATCCAAGATTTGAAAACTTTTCAATGAGGTCCCTAAGAATGAGATTAATATTTCAATCAGTATCTTTTTATTTAAAAGATGAATAAAAATTTAAATTAAGCAAAAAATATCGAATTGAAATATTAATTTCAACCTCAAACATCTTATTAAGTATCTTTTTAAATCATAAAGTTATTTGATATTATTCTCAAATATCAGGACCTTGTTAACATTTATCCAAATTTTAATTCTCATGCAATTTTTTTTAATAATTAAAATTTAAATGGTACTCAAATAATTATCCAAATATTACAAACCAAACTGTAAATTAGACGGGACTCCAACTCGGTTACATCTCCATTATCGTCCACCTCTACCGAAGAGTCCGCTGCTCCTCCTGGACAGGGAATGGCGCGCGTTAGGGTTTCATTATCTCCATTATTATTTGTCCGCTCCAACGTCTCTCCTCCACAAACACTCCCTAGCATCACCTCCCGGAAGCTTACCGTTTCTACCTCCTTCATGTCCAGAAACTCCGCAATCGAGACCGAAGCCGCATCTCTGAGGACCGGGGGGTGGAAACCCATGTGTCTCTACTTCACGCAGGGTAAGTGCACCAAGGTATGCTTGTGAATGTCCGCATGTTCTAATTTACAAATGTTCGGCTTTCACAGTGTGTAATTCGTATGATGATGGGTCATTTGGTTGTGCTTTATGCATGATTTAATTAGCTCGATGTTGTAGCTTCCTCATAATCTTCAGATATTAAGGAAAGAAATTTATCAGTTAGGTGCTTTTCAATGTAGGATGAATGAAGAGTCCGAAACTGTATTAGGCCATTCAGAGTTTTTTTTTGCAGTACAAAAATTGCATTTGGTTATATCCTCATTGAGGATATTATAAACATTAGCGGGAAAGGGGCATTCTTCTCATCCAGATAAAATCAACTAAGGTGGCAAGTGAGCTACGTAATTTGATGCATTGTTGACATTCCTTAGTGCAAAAGAGAGTTGCATGTATGGAATGAAACAAGAAATGTGAAAATCTTGTCTAGCAGTTGATCATACTCTCGAGTTGGCCTGCTGTTACTCTCGAGTAGACCTTCTCTAGGCTCTCGAGTTGGCTGGCAATAGCTCTCTAGTATACTATTGTCATGCTCTTGGTTCATCCTTTTGTTACTTCATTGTAGGACTTCCATGGAGTAAACTTCTATTCGTATTTCTTACACCTCTGTTGCACTATTCTCTATAACCTTCAAGCCTTCGAAGGCAACCCATTACTCCATTATGGGGATATTGCTAGTAAGTATCCTTTTCCCTCCTCTCTTCACAAACAATCCTTCATGATCGCTAATAATGCAGCCTACTCTAGCTACTTTATTACCTTGTACTGAGCTGCCAAAGTTGCTTTAACCTAAGGGGGATTCTATTGGCTCCTAGATTGTTCTTCAGAGTGCATACATAGCCCTATAATAGCACTTGGATTTTATTGGCTCCTATATTGGTTCCAATCACCAGCGACTTCTAAATTGGTTCAAATCACCATCAACAATGCTCATCATGTTGGTCGCTATGGATTTTGGGTGGGAACTAGTCTGCTATGCACTTTGGAGTTCCTAGCTCTGCAACAGTAGTAGAGGATAGCGGCTTCCATGCTTAATTACCTATCATGCTTGCTGGAGTTGATCACCTTGGCCGTCATCTCAGACTTTCTTGTAAAGAAAGGGTTAGTGCAAACAATGCTTGCTATTCTTGAAGAAGGTCCCCCAATTCATTGTATATGCAGCACTCAATGCATATATGTTGCAAGTTTTCCTCCACTTCACAATTGAAAGGACACAAAATTGAAGCAACTAATGCCTTCCTATGCAGGTACGTCAAGGTTGGGATATCATCTTTACAAGTTCTCCAAAGCTAAGTCTTTGTTTTAGGCTAGGTTGGAACCTACCGACACCATGTACCCATTCAAGGACCACTTCTTATACCAAACTAGTTATTAAGGGTTTGTTTGGATAGAGAGTTATTTTTTTATAAAAGAGAAAATATATTAGTTTATAAGTTTGATGGGAAATAAAGTTATTTAAATATTGGGAGGTGTGTAAGATGTGATATAAAGTTGGTTTTAATATTGAAATTTGTGATGAATGTGAAATAAAATTAATTTTTTTTGTTGAAATTTATGTTGGATGTGAAATAAATTTATTAAAATTTGTGATAAATTTAAAATATTATTGACATATTGGTTGATTTCTTTTAAGCCACGAACCAAATAAGGCCTAAGGGCTATAGTGGAAATTTTAATTTTCTTTGACTTTGCCCAAACTTATCTTTCCCTCTCCATGTAACTTGACCTACAAATGAATAGTATTCCTTGGTTCATTTCGTCACTAAACAGCTGACTTATTGTACCTCTATCCCATGCATTCATCTTCAATAATGATCTCTGCAACTGAAGTAGGAAACCCATCTACTTGCATGTTGAGGTAAGTTGTCATACGATCAAAAGTATTGGAAGCAGCGACTAAGGGTTCTCCATAAAGAAGATAGATCTCCCATCATGCACTATTCAAATCATATTTACTTGCACCTTCTTCCCCCTCCCCTCGACATATCAACTTCCATGCTTATGAGTCACATTTCCTAACCTCAAAGGAATGACTTCTCGATCCATACGTAGCCTTTAGGCCTTCCTTCAAATACACACTTCGTCATTCATGTATTTGGCTGTATGCTTGGCCACAAGAAAACTTCTAATGCAACTCTTAATCAGACACATCAACATCATAGATATAATTTACGGTCTCGGACCTAGATTATGTTTGCTTTGAGTCTTGTACGTAGTTATCGTTCATTTTTCACATTTCATTTTAGTTTATTGAGTCAATCAGATTTGTTTAATCATGGGAATGCCTATTATTAGTCTTGTATATATTTTATTTTTCAGTTTGAGTCAGTTGGGGACAAAAGGTTTGAGTGTGATTGAGTTGAATGCAATTTAGATCTAATTTGAATCAATTTTGGAGAAGAAAAGAACTATTTGGATCTACTTGTAAAAGGGGGAAAATTATGGGGTTTATTATAATTATCCATCAATCTATTAAATCCCAATTAGGGATAGTTCCAGTGCTCTGGTGCCTCTTTCCCGATGAAGCCAAACTCCACCATTGTCACCATCTCTACTGAGTTTGGTGGTCCTTTTTGCTGGCCACGCGTCCCACACAAGTAATTGCCTATCTTACAGCCATTTACAAGCAATTTTTTGGTAGTTTATTTTGATGATATTTTAATCTATTGTAAATTTAAAAGGGAGCATTTAAATTACCTCCATACTGTCTTTGTTACACTTATACAAGTCAAACTTTGTCAACCTAAAGAGATGTATCGTCCTATAATTGAGTCCTTTTTCTTAGATTTATTGTGTCATCGCAAGGTATTTTAGTGTATCTCAATAAAGTATAAGCAATTAGAGATTGACTTGATTCATCATCTATTATGGAAGCATGTAGTTTCCGTGGGATAGATACCTTCTATAGGAGATTCATTAAAAGCTTTAGCACCATCATGGTCTTCATTACTTGAGTTCCTGAAACATTATTCTATATATGATAAAGAATTTTATGTAATTGTTTAGTTGCTCTAATGTTAGTGATATTACCTGTTACCAATGCACTTATCATCTTTTCTTATCACCTTGCCTTAAAGTATCTTCAATTTTAGAAGAAATTAAATCCAAGAAATGCTAAGTGAGTTGAATTTCATAATGATTATACTTTTATTTTGAAACACTAGTCAAGAGTTGAAAATAAGGTGGCCAATGACCTTAGTCGTGTCATTGGTGTACTCCAGAGCATGAGCACCGAGATTATTGCGTTTGATAGATTGAAAGATGAATATGTTATTTGCCTTAATTTTAGTGAGATTTTTCAAGAAGTTCGAGATGGAATCATTATGATCATGATACTTTTTTTATTTGTGATAAATATTTGTTCCAAGAGACATAATTATGCATCTCACGCACATCATTTAGAGAGTATCTTGTTTGAGAGTTGCGTGCAGGTTGTCTGGCAGGTCATTTTGAGAAGGATAAGACTATTACTTATCAAGCCCCTAATCATTGTTTGAGAGATTTTTCCACATGTCCTAAGGAATGGTGGTTGTTCTGCCCTTAGTGCACCAAACATGTCTCTCTCAGTCACAGCCCTTGCATAGCCGACTTATGCTTGCTAGAGTGTTGTGTTGCACCTTTCACCCCCTTCCCATTTGTTGTGGCATTGTTGCAGGAATTTGGTGAGCACGTAAGTTAAGCTACACTTGGGCCTTGTTTGGCAAATGCCCAAAATTGGGCAAAAAATATAATAATAATATTTTTTAATTTATTATAAATTTTAATAACTTTATTTCACATCCAATACAAATTTCAACCTTAAATCAACTTTATTTCACATCCAACACAAATTTCAACCTTAAAATCAACTTTATTTCACATTCTACACACCTCCCAATATTAAAATAAATTTCTTTTCCATCAACTCTATAAAATAAAAATATTTTCTCTTTCCTTGCCCAAATTTATTCTCCAACCAAACAAGCCCTTGAAGTAGGTTTCGGGCTTAGTTTTGAACTCATTGTAGTGTTCACCTCTTTGCATTGTCTTCATTTCACCTACTTCACTGCCACCCTGTTTTGGCATGCATCCCTACATATATCATTTCCTTGAACATATGGCAAGCACTCTGTATTAGCCGTGTTTACATTTGAGTTTATGATTGATTGTAAATTTTGACAACTTTGCCCATTTCCCTACATAATACCGAGTCCAATAAGACATTAACCAGACCTGGCTCGGTAATCATCCATGTACGTATCATCACATATATCTACATTTTATTTCCTATTCCGTCTACTATAGCCCCCACTCGAGATTGCTTGGAGGTGTTGATCAATCATACCTTCCACTTTTGTTGGCCATTTGTTGCATAGATTTAGTGGCTCTTTGTTTTGTACGCACGATTGTCTCCCGCTTCGCCTCCATTAAGCTGGCATTACTGGACTTTGCTGAGGGGCCATGGCCTACCATGGCTGGGAGGAGCTCAACAACTCCTTGCTCCCTCTTATTGTTGTATTCCCCATACTACTTGGCTTACTTCCATCTTCCCAGAAATAAGGTTCTTGCTCCTTTTGAATGTTCCCAATGACCTCCATTTTAGATTCTGTTTCCTCATCCCTAGGGCTTGAGCAATGAGACAAAGCCATCACCTTGGCCAGTCAAGCTGAGGTGGTCTTCTTCTATCTCCTCTTAATTAAAGGCTAAGCCCCTTTCTCTTCCATTTTTCATGACTCTTCTTCCCTATCTGTGAACGCCACCACTATCTCATTGGTCCCTTAGCCCTTTACCGATCCATTTATCTCCTCAGCAGACTTCCTCCCCAATGCCAACTCAGCAACAACTTTGGCCACCTTACTTTCTTCAACTTCCATGGCTAGTGTTACGTCTGGATCCGCGCCACCTAATCTGAAGCGTACACGTGAAAGCTTACATGGCACCAGCGTCACAGGCGTTCAACGCTGAAGAGAGGAGGTAGTACGCCGAACAGCGCATGCCGAAGAAGCCACGTCAAACTGACTGGATACACAGCAAGAACGGGGAAACCTACCGCCTTAAGAGGTAGGATCCCCCCCGGCTACCTTGCTGAGCCATCCGTACACCGTACAGCCAAAGCCATAGCACGGCTACGTTACAGGCAGTAATGGTCTGACACGGGAGCTAAAGCCTACACCGTTGAAGCGACTCCATAGAATAGACCTGGGTATAAAAGCCTCATTGTAACTGGGAAGAGGGGATTTTTTTTTTCTGTTTTTCTTCTCAAGTCTCTAACTTCTCAACCACTTTTGTAATCTGATAAAAAACTAGTCTTTAGTGAAAACCTTAGAAGCCTCCTCGAAAGGAGCCGTGGTTTTTTCCGCTTAGTCGGTTTTCCACGTAAAAAATCCTCTTGTTCTTCTGATTGTTTTTCATCACAACAGCTAGTCACTGTCATCCCCCGATAGTGAAAGGGTCCTTGCCCCTTGCTTTTCTGCATTTCTATTGTCACCTAAGATGCCTTTAATGTTATTTAGAAAACATTTTGTTAGGCTATTTAGAGTTAAGGCTGTAAGTAAATTGAGCTAAATCAGGTAGTGATTTGGTAAAGTTCATGTCTGTATATTAACACTGAGTTCAAGCATGTTTAGAGCTTCTTCGAGCTTGATTTTCAAACATAATGATATGTTTGGGCTTGGTTATTATTTGGTTCGCAATCGAGCTCTCTAATTCAAATAAGTTCATACATTTGAGTTCAAAAACGCTAAAACTATAAACAAATTGTTATCAAGTACATTAATGAGTTTGCGAACGAGCTCATCATCATGCCAATTCATGATCCATGATTTTTTTTTATATTAATAAACAAGATATACTCAAATCTCTAAACGGGCCAATAATTGAGTGCTAATTGAGCATCATATTGAGCATTTTAGCCGAGCATATCCATGAATTTCATACGAACAGTTCACAAACATCAACGAACCGAACATTGGATTATTCAAATTCATTCGATAGTCGATACTACTTTAGTTTTTAAATTTATGTTCAAGCTTGTTCATTGAGCTTGACGGACCGAATATGAATAAGCTCTTATTGAATCGAGTATCAAGCTATTCAACAAATGCTCAGTTCATTTACAGACCCATTTAGAGTTGGTGAGAATATGCTGCCAAATGTAGTAGACTGCTTTTAAGTGTTTCATGAAGATCGGTTTAGGCATGCTATGCTACTTTCATAATACCCTGTTTGTTGAACTTTTTCTTTTTCTAAATGTAGATGAATGATGCTTCCCATCTTGAGCAATTCAGCCACAATTACGTAATGGACAGTCAATTGAATGCCTTCAAACTTAATAATTTGAAGCCTCAAGATTTAGAGTACCTATTAGTCCTTGATTTGGAAGGAAAAGTGGAGATTATTGAGTTTCCAGTTGTGATGATAGGGACCAGAACTATGGAGTTCATCGATTCGTTTCACAGGTACAAAATTCTTGGGGTTTTTGTGAATTTTAATTTATAGAGATGACATACTGTTTACAGTTACGTCTTAAATCACGTTCATTGAAGTGTTTGTATTCCATTTTGGAATTCCCTTGGTAATATGTCTTTAATAGCCCTAAATTACACTAAACTGCTTTCAGCATAATAGATTATAATGTTTGAATGTAGTATCACCTTAAATGTGAAACCTTGACAATGCAATTTTTCTTTAAGCTAGCCGTAAATATTTAGTCACATGAGAAGGTACATGTCATCTTTTCATACTGCACGATATTTTTGAAGTCTTGTATTCTACACTTATACAAGTGAAATAGATAAGAGTATTACCATTTACTGTAAGTAGGAACAAACATGAGCAAGATTATCTTTACATAGCTTGCGAAAATACTGCTTTAAAACCAATAGAAGCAAAGTTGTATTTTTTAAATTATATTTTTATTCTTTTATATTTTTTTGCTCCAAACACCGCAACTTCTCTCGCCTCAATTGGAAATTGTATCAATGTAAATTCAAACTTGAGACCCCATAGTTTCAGGCGAGCTTTCTCTCCACTAGGCTAGGAGATGCAAAGTTATAGTTGATAACAAAGAATTGTTGATTTCAAAGAAATGGAGAAAGGAGAATTTATCTAACATTTCTGCATTTTGTCTAGGAAAATTGGAAGCTTAACTAGTTGGTTGCATAGGCAAGGTTAAACATCATTTAAGCTAGAAAATGAGTTGCTGTTGAATTAAGGCATTGATTCATTTGTGTTGACCTAGGGATCTTGGGCAACAACTGTGGCATGGAAGATTATGGAGGGTAGGCTACTCTCATTACCGACGAATGGGCAGCAGTCAACAACAATGACGGAGAGCAGCAGAGTGGCGAAGGTGACCACTAACTTGGAGCGAGAAAGCTCCTTTAGGAGGGAGATAGATTGTCATTTGCCTTAAAGGGCTCCCACCACATGATTGAGCCCTAGAATAGATGGAGGGAGAGGAAGTGGACTCCTGAACCTAAAAAGAACGAAATGAAGGGGTACAACACTGTTCGATTGCTAGATGACCAAAGCCTGATGGGATCCCAACCTGTAGTGGTGGATGGGGGATATTCCAAGGGAGTGAGAGCTCTACTTCAAAGATGCGGTCAAGCTCCCAACCACGACAACTCCCAAACTCCAGGTAGCCTTAAACAATGCCACCTCTATAAAGTTGGAGCAGAAACCCTGCAAGCAAGCATGCAAACCAAACAAAACTGACTGGTAGGAGTGGAAGGTATGATCATGTCCAAGCAGTGTCAGGTGGAGTTGCTAGTAGAAATGATAGGATTAGTGATGCAAGTATTTGTAAAAACATGTTGGTGGATATATGATGAGTTGGGTGTGCTCGAGGCCCTCTTGGGCTAGTTTCTATGCAATTTGCTTTTGTGGAGTGACCTTTTGGCTGCAGAATACTATTATTCATCATCTCGGTTGAAGCTCGGAAGAAGTGGGCAAGCATGGAATGGTTCCACATGCTAGATATTGGTCAAGGGTAAACACTATGTGGCTGGGAAGCCTGTGGATGGTTACTGATCAGGTCATTGAATTTGTTGTATGGAAACTGTCTTTTCGTTTAAAGATTGGGAAGATGAGTAGATGTGGGTGAGATTGTAGGGAATGAGAAGAATGGGAAGACTGGGAAGATGGGGTGGTATTTATAGCCCCTCCCCTCCCCTCCCTTCCCCCACAATCCAAAGGTCATGTGACCTTTTTTTTTTTTTTTTTCGTTTTGATTTGGTCACCCAGACAGCAGGTAACCCAATAAAAATAATAATAATAATAATATTGAGTCTCCAGTTGTCCGGGCGACTCAACTTAGATTATTAGTTTTAATTGAAGATGAATTAACTGATTAATTAAGATGTGATACCTAATCATATTATTTCTTCTTGTATGTCCTAATCTGCTCTAAGTGTAGGTTTGTCAGGCCCACTGCAATGAGTGAGGAAAAAGCTAGACAGTACATTGAAGGAAAGTATGGAAAGTTAGGAGTTGACAGGTATGCTACTTTATATCCATTCATTTAAGTGACTAGGGGTGCAACTTAGTTTGGTTCGAATCGGTTCTAGGTATTATTTGTACCTAATCCGAGTATTATCATTTTCACATATATTGGAACTAGACCTAACCTGAGATCTGCAACAACAGAACTGGAACTGACCCTAATTTTTCAGGTCAGTTCCGCTTCGGGTCTTGGTTCCTAAAGGCTACAATTTTAGTTTCTACACATCTTTCATCAAACCTGACTCATTTAAAGATTTGAATGTTTACTTTTAGATCAGTTTTGACTTGAAATGAATCATTGTAGACCAGTTTAAAAGTATTTGTATTTATTAAGGAAAAACATATAGGAATAACAATTATATTACGATTGATTATGTTAATTCTGAAATAATTGTAGAAGATGTGCATTGCCTACATAAATAATGACATTAACCTTTTTGTGCATATAAATATTGAAGTGGCATAGCTGAGAATCGGCTACCAGGATCCAGATGTTGGCTATTAGAGGTGTGTCAAGGGCTCATATATTATTTAATTTTATAAATTCTTTCTAGGTTACGGGTGGGGGCTCTGGTTTACCTCATAAATGACAACCAAGACCCGTTCCGATCTGTAGCTACTTGGTTCTTGATTTTGTTAGAACCATACCCAACTTAGAACCAACCAAAATCGATCCAAATACATCAGCTTGTTCGCTTCCGAATCGGTTCCTAGTTCTCTAGGTTTTATAGTTAAAATCATGTTTATGTACAATATGTGAAGGGATAATTATTTCATTAAGTACTCTTTGATATCTATCACATCTTGATCACTGCTCACTATGCAGAAGATAAAATGCATATCTTTGTGGTTTGAGTAATTCTGGACACATACCCTCATGGCCTTGTTTAACTTGATGAAATCTATGTAAGATAAAAAATCTTGAGTACGGATTAACACCCATTTTTTTTCTCACTAAACTGTTTCATTAATATCACCATTCATATTGATATAGTAATTAGTCAATTACATCGAGTCTTGTTAGATATATTGATTTATTGAAGGATTCTAAAATTCTTTGAAATAATTTATGCAAGATGATATAGACTAGTGTCTTCTTCGGTATGTTGCGTTTTATTTAATTGTTTATTTGAATGATTTTGACAATAAGTTTATTATCATTTCGCATGCTTTCCATAGAGTTTGGCATGATACTGCTGTCCCGTTCAAAAATGTGTTAGTTGAGTTCGAGACATGGTTGACTAAACATCAATTATGGGAAAAGGAAACTGGTGGATCATTGCATCAAGCTGCTTTTGTCACTTGGTTAGTAAGTACACCTCTAGTGCATTCATAACTTATTTCATCTTTCTTTTAAGTCCTAAATCAGAAGATTGTTGATACTGATCTAAATAATTTCAAATAAGAATTTAATTCTTTTATTATTAGAGGCTTTGATTGTTTGATATGTTTAAATATTTTAATAAGAAGATCGATTTATCGTTATTTAGCATTTATCTTTAATTGTATTAATCTTTTAATTAGTATTTATCTTTTTAGTTTGTTACATTCTATTAGCATTTATTTTCTCGAGTTACTTGTGTTAATGCTCTATAAATAGTCGTAGATCTTTGTAAGTAAATAACTTCAGATAATCATGTACATTTTCTCTTAAGTATCTCTTTCTCTTCATCCTCTTCTTCTATTCTTCTTTCATTTTTAGTTTTACATCAACTGGTATTAGAGCTTCAGTTATATCCTATCACCAAACAAAGAACTTCGTAGCTTCTCCGAGCCAGTAGCTCCACTTGCTTCCACCTAGACTTTCACTAGCATAACTAGATTGGTGCAGGTACCATGACCCATCGATTGCTCAAACATTACAAGCTGTTGTGGTGAGTGCACTGTGAGCTTCCACATACCTTCTTCCATTCGAACTGTTCGCTAATTTTATTGTGATGTTACACTTGCAAGGCGGTGATGTTTTCGTTGCATGGGACGAAGCTAGTGCTGTCAAAAGACAGAATCGATCGATCTTTCCTAGTAGTATTGCACCCATAACACAGTGCAAAGTTGTTATGTTTGATACATTCCTTGATGCCAATTCCTTCACGTGGAATGCCTATCAAACAGGCTAAGGCACCCGCTACTTTTATCCCCCTGCAAATAAATGTGTGCTATGTATCCGTGAGCTTTTTTATTTACTGGTTGACTGTGTCCAACACTGATTAGGCTTGATTGGTTTAACAAATCAATTCATTGACTTGTTCTTCATTTTTGTCATTCAGACTTTGGTCAATAAATTCTAGATTGGATCAGAAGATTAAGAAAAAGGGTAACTCACATCGCGTCTATTAAGGATGTGGATGAGATTATGTAATAATACTAGAGACCTATTGTAAACTATAAAAACCCTAATTATATAAACAGTGAAAAGGCCCAGGATATTCGAGAAGCTTTTTTTCTTCGAACATGGTATCAGATTTGCGATTTCTCTCTGCTAGGATTTTCCCATGAGCACTTTTCTCTTTTTAGCTCCCATCTACTATGAGCTCGATCTTCTCCCATTGCCTCCTATTTCTCATATCCCATGAGCTCAATCCAGTGATGCTCGCAGCTCTCCTAAGAGCTCCTACATGTCGTCTCCTATGAGCTACGCCTTTAACTCCCTATGCGTTCTATCTCTCGTGTGCTGATCCTTAACCTCTTGCGGGCTCCCGACCTTCAACCTTCAGCAAGAGCTATTCTCTTGCGACACTCACTTTCTCATGAGAGCTATTTTATTCAATGTCTCATGCATAAGGCTTTGTCCACCGTCAACCTCTCTCTACATCAATTTATCATCGCTCTACGTGCAAATCATGTGAATTCAACATTTCATTTGTTTGTTGTATTGTTAGAATTTAGTCGCAAGTGTGCATCGCCTTCCATGTGAATGTGCAGATAATGTACCTCGCTGCTTGCACTATCCACTGCATCTGCCAGTCCTCTATCTCATCACCTCATCAATACTCATTCTCTATACATTATTGCTTCTATCTCATCACCTTATCAGTATTCGGACTCTATGCATTTGCCGCTTCTCTTCTTGATTGTTGGTAGTTGGAGATGGTTCTAGATTTTCCATAGGAAAATGTTGAAGGTGAATGGTGGATCAAGGAACTACACCCGTCAACTGCTACAGGGATTTTATATGCCATGGTTGTGACGCCTGTAGCCAAAGAGAGTGATGAGTGATCGTCAGGTGGTATCCTGAGAGAAAAGAATCACTGAGGCAAAGTTCGGTTCCTGACAGGCTTCTAGGCTGATTAATGAGTAGTGAGAGGGGCACAGGAATGAATCGTCCTACATCGAAAAGGGAGGGAGACCCTGAGCTGTATAAATAGATAACGTGATCTCAAATGGTAGAAGCGCCTTTTGGGGAAAACCCATGAGGCTAATGATGAAAAATTCCGTAGTTAAGCGTGCTTAGGCTGGAGTAGTATTAGGATGGTGACCTCCTAGGAAGTACTCAAGTCACGCAGCTTTCCTAAAGCTAAAGCAGACAATACCTCTACAATGGGATTATGAGATGTTACAATATGGTATCAAAGTCGACCTCCCGCAGTACGATGTGATTCAAGGACGAACCAAGCAGGAGCTGGTGGGCCTATGATGCCTGTGGCCGAAGAGAGCGGGGAGTGATCGCCGGGTGATATCCTAAGAGAAAGGAATCACTGAGGTAAAGTGCAATTCCTAGCAGGCTTCTAGGTCGAATAATGAGTGGTGAGAGGGGCACAGGAATGAATCATCCCACATCGAAAAGGGAGAGAGATTCTGAGCTGTATAAGTAGATAACATGATCTCAAACAGTAGAGGTATCTTTTAGGGCAAAGCCATGAGACTAATGATGCAAAACTCCGTAGTTAAGCGTATTTGGACTGGTAGTACTAGGATAGGTAACCTCCTGGGAAGTACTTAAGTCACGCAGTTTTCCTAAAGTCAAAGTGGACAATATCTCTACAATGGGATCACGGGATATTACAATGATCATCTTCCAACAAGCACATCTAGCTTATACTTAAGAGGGACTTTTTAGCAGTCAAGCCTCCAGTGCCATATCGACTATCTTTTGTGCTTATCGAGTACTCACGGTTACTTCGATTGTGGACTTTTCATAATCACCTTGGCATAAGTAAGCATATCGATAGTTCAACTCTCTGCCCTGCTAGCCTTAATTATTGGATTCTTAACTCAAATGCCTCTGAGCTTTATTTGATAATATTTCCTCTTTCGCTTAGAAAATCTCCTTGTCATACCAATGTCACACTCGCTAATTTATTTCATTAGTATAAGGGAATTGGTTGTATACTCTTTTATTGCCACTTTTCTCTGTTATTTATTCAATCATGTAACTTCAAATTAGGCTTCAAGTATTGTCATCTTCATGAACGACTATTCAAGAATGATATGGTTTTTAATGGAAGGTTGTTTTTGAGTTTTTTTTTTTTTTTTGTTTTTACATTGTGTGCTAAGATCAAAATACAGTTTGCTGTTCTTATTGTCAAATATGTAACTACAAACTCATTTAGATTCCTGTTGAGCCCAGCCTAGAATTGAATATACCTCACTTGTGTGTTTGAGACCTGCAAGGTTTGTTCTTCCTTCTAACAATTGATGCAAAATCTAGGGAGATTACAGCATGACATTTTAACCAGCGCATGCCAACCTTAGAGACCAAGAACTTGGCTAACTGAATACTGGATGTGCATGATTGGCCCTGAGCTTCTTATCTCATTCTTTGTACTTTTATTATCATACATGACTTGGAAGATTTTACATTCTTACTGTTACACCACCTTGGAAAAAGCTTTTCGTGCTTATTTATTCGTAAGATTTTTGATTAGCAGTTGAACAACAGCTTAGCTATTTACTTTTCAGTGGGAACTGGGATTTGAAGACCAAGGTTTTTCAACAGTGCAAAACGTCAAGGATCAAAATACCATCATACTTCATGGAGTGGATTAACATTAAGGACATCTATCTCAACTTCTATAAGAGGAGAGTAAGTATAACTCTTTGCTAGACATATTACCTTGTAACAAGAATACTGCCTTTGTAAATTTTCTTGTATCATGTTACCTATCTAAATCTCATGATTGTGTTATATACGCTCAATGTTTAATGTTTTTCATGCACTATGTTCTTCAATGTTCACAAACATCACACATTAAATTCAAGTATTTACCCGCATCATAACATATAGAGATAATAGCAATTCATTCCCTCTAGTTTGGCCTTATGTACAATTAGATTTCTCTAATTTCTAAATTAACTAAGTAGGTCCTTTAGTTTGAAGTAAAGTGCAAATATGTTCTTTGGTATTTATTAGAGTACTTAATAGAAGATATTTTTTTCTTATTAATAAGTCAATTTAGACTTTATCTTTATTAAAAATATTAATTTAATATTTAAATGAGGCATATTAGTCTATTAATTAAAGAAAATATCTTTCACTGAGCTCCTTATTAATGTTAAAAGACCAATTTAGACATTACCTCAAATTAGAGGGCTTTTTTGGTTAATTTAGAAATTAGAGAGGCCCGAATGCATATAGATTTAAATTAAAGAATTCTAGTTGCTATTATCTCTTTAACATATAAAAAAAAATTGTCTTTCTATATGGAAATGCCTGCAGATTAGTTACTTGAACTATGGCACTTTTACTTGTCAGGCTACTGGGATGATGACTATGATGAGAGAACTAGGGATTCCTATGCGGGGGAGCCACCATCTTGGAATTGATGACACTCGAAATATAACCAGGGTTCTTCAGCGATTGCTTGCGGATGGAGCTTCACTTCAGGTTACAGCAAGGAGGAGCATTTCAGACCCTAATAATGTGAACTTTCTGTTCAAGAATCGAATTGTCTAATGAGTATTTGTTTATCCTAAGTCGCAATGTCAAAGTGCATCTTCGTGTGAATGCATCAAACTATAACATGTTACTATTTGTGTATGATATGAAATAATATTTTTTTTTGTTTTAAATGATTAGTGTATATCTTTTTAACTTTTTTTTGTATTCTTTGTGGCAACGTAACCCTTTTAATATCAATCTCTTCCTCTCTCTATTTGGAGTCATTGCCTGTGCCCATAGCAAGTTCTATGTTGCGAGAAGACAATGAAGAGAGCGAAAAAGAGAGAATGAAGATAAAAGAGCCCTGAAAGGGTAAATCAGAAGTTTTTGCAGTTGAATGAATGGACTATTCAACTGTAGTGATTTTTTTGCTCCTAAACACCACAATTCTTCACATCTCAATTTAGAATATTGATGATGTGGATTGAAATCTAAACCTTTTGATTCTAGATAAGCTCCTTCTTCACTAGATTAGAAGAAACTTCACATATTTAATTGTAGTGATTTAATCGAGTTATTTTAAAAAACAGTGATTTTGAAAAACAAGTTTAACTATAAGTAAACTGTAATAAATAAAATTAATCTGTAAATTTTGTGTCATCTGTGTCATTATGTTCTATGCATCTTTTATATAATCAAATGCAAATCTATCAAGAATTTTTTGTCAAAATGAAAGAAGCACCTTGAATAGAAGAAGTATTATATATTTGTCGGATATTGTTGTTGGTTCCTCTCTTATGATAATATTGTGATTTTGATGTTTAACAATATATTTAAGTTAATTTATATTAATATAATTGTTTAGTGTTCTTAATCTCAGGTTTATTAAAGTTGCATTTCAATTGTATACTAAAATTGAGATCTAATTAAGTTGGAGAGAAAGGTTTGAGCATTGAAGACTAAGTGAAGCAAATTGTATTATTGTCCTTTTTATTCGTGAGGTTGATCTTAATTGCTAGAATAGTCTGGATATGAGTTTGAGCACTTAGAATTTCTGGAGTTAACTAGATAATCTTAAAAGGTTAAATTCTCCTAATTATGTGGCCTAGTCGTGGTAAGATTGTTCTAGATATTTTCTTCAGGTTGTGATATCTCCAGGGCAGTCTTGGGATAGTTGAAGGGTGACTTTCAGTAGTGAGGTCGACCTGAGGTCGACCTTCAGCAGCGACCCTCAACAGAAATTTTGGTCATCTTGGAGGATTTTTTCAGGTCGACCTGGAGGCGACCTCAGTTGTGAGGTCGACTTTGGAAGTGACCGTTGGCCCATTTTTATCCTCCAACGGCTAGCTGGGGGTCGACCTGAGGTCGACCTCCAGGTCTTTTCCAGCTTCTTTTTCTAGCCGTTGGAGCTCTTGTTATATAAGGAGATAGGGGTTGTTGGTGTATTCCTCTTAGCTCATAAAATTTTCTAATTGCTCCCAACATTCACCTTCATTCTCTACCATTCTAAGAGTTGATAAAAACATTCAAGTTGAGTTTCAATCAAGATTTAAGGCGATCTAGGTGAACTTGGACTCAAGTCTCAAACTCTTCATCCACTCTTTTTCTAGCTCTCAAGATTCAATCATAAGAAGGAAGAGTGAATGATTTTCTTTCTTTGTAATATTTTAGTTATTTTTTTCTGCCTTCACTGTGTGTGTGAAGAGGGCCTCCAAATAAGGGTTGGAGGAGGTGAGTGAGTGAGCCCTCACTTAAAAGTGAGAAGAGCCTCTAGTGAGTGGATAGAGGAGGATTTGTATGGGCTTCTTTGCCTAAATCAAGGAGTGTGTTATAGTGATATCTTTCCGATCGAGGTTGAGTGGATTAGGCTCTAATTTGAGTCGAACCACGTTATATTGTGTGTTCTTTGTGGATGTGATATTTTCTTTTTGTCTGCACTTATATTTGCTTCCGCTTGTATGCACTAATTGTTATATTTAGTAAATTAAATTAAATTTAATTACGTCTATTCACCCGCCCCTCTAGATGTCATACTTGATCCTACAATTGATATCAGAGCAAGGACTTCTACATAAGTTTAACCACCCAGAAGTAGTATGGCTTCTAGAAATTCAGAAGGCCAATCTATTCATAGGCCACCACTTTTTGATGGATCAGATTTTGCATATTGGAAGATGAGGATGACTGCTTTTATTCAAACTGACTTTGATACGATGATTAGTTTTAAGAAAGGAAATACGCCTCCTAAGGATAAGGATGGATTAGAGGTAGATGAGGAAAATTGGAGTGAAAATGATAAGAAAAGATATATGGCAAATGCGAGAGGTATCACCACTTTACAATGTACCTTAACCAAAGAAGAGGTCAATAAATTAGGTCCCCAAACTAGTGCTAAAGAAATATGGGAGAAGTTGGTTGAATTACATGAGGGGACATCTGAAGTCAAGAGAGCAAAGAAAGCTCTACAAAAATCAATTTGATAATTTTAAAATGAAAGAAAGTGAATCTGTAGCCCAAATACATTTTAGATTCAAAGAGATTTATCATGGGCTTGTAGGGCTAGGTGAGAATTTAGAAAATAGAGAAGTTGTATATAAAGTATTGGAAGCTTTTCATAGAACTCAATTATGGGTTGGTAAAGTTGATGCTATAGGAGTTTCTCAAAACCTTGACACATATAAAATTGATGAGTTGTTTAGCCATATGGAACTTCATGAAACTAGACATGGTGGAGAGAAAGAAGTGAAGAAAGGCATAGCTCTAGCAGCAGAAGAAGAAGTATCCAAGAAACCTTCATCATCACCTTCACCTAAACTCTCCAAGAAAGCCCAAGTTGAGATATCTTCTTCTAGTGATAGTGATGAGGATAGTGATCTAGAAGCCAAAATTGTAGCACATATGGTTAGAAGAATGATGAGGAGAGGAAAGAAGTTTAGTAAAGATGATATGAAGAAAATGATTGGGAGATCTAGTAGGGATAAAAATAAGAGAAATGTTAAGGACTACGAGGGGAATAATCATAATAAAAATGGAGATAAAATGTTATGCTTTAGTTGTAAAAAGTCAGGTCACTTTCGAGATGAATGCCAAATATCCAAAAAGAGCATGAAGGCAAGGATAAAGCCAAGAAGAAAAAGAAGGTATTAGTTGCCACTTGGGATGACTCGGATTCATCATCTTCATCTGATAGTGATGCTACCAAAAAGCATATAGCACATTTTGCATTGATGGCCAAAACACATGATGAAAGCGACTCTGAAAAAGAACTTGAGGTAAGTGATTTTTCAGTGGATGATATGCAAGATTTTATTTGTGAATTGATGGATGAATTAAAGTTGTCCAAGTCTAAGGTTAAAGGGCTCCATAAAAGGAGTTAAACTTTCTTAAATTTGAGAGAGAATCCTTAATTAACACTTTATCTTCTACGACCTCTCAAGTGACTTTAGATGAGAAATCATGTAATTTTTCTCAAGTTGAAAAATTTGAAAAAGAAAACATGATTTAAAATTTAAAGTTGAAAGCCTTAGAAGAGACCTTGAAGTATTCACTAAGGGGTCCAAGTATCTAGATATGATGCTTGAAAACCAAAGAGCAGTATACAACAAGGCCGGAATTGAATACGATTCCACTCATAAAGAGAAGACTTATACCTCTTTGATTGTGAGAAGCAGAACTAACTCTCCCATTAAGAATTCTTTAGGGTCACTCATGTCTTTGAACCTATCTAGAGGACGTGCTCATAAGAAAGGATTAAAGGCATGGGTACCTAAGAATTTAGTGTCTAACTCCATTGGACTCAATTATTTTTTAGTCCAAAATCTTTAGTTTTTGTTTGTAAATAGGTGTGCTTGAGGAGCAGGGTCGCCGGCAACCTATGGTATCTTGATAGTGGTTGCTCACGTCATATGACCGGTGATGCCTCAAAATTCTTCTCCATCAAATTTAAGAATAAAGGTAAGGTTTCTTTTGGTGATAATAGTTAAGGATCTATAGTAGGTTATGGCTCAATTCTTGTAGAACCTAATTTATTTTTATCAAAGGTACTATTAGTTGAAGGTTTGAAATATAACCTCCTTAGTGTAAGTCAATTGTGCGATAATGGCTATTTAGTAAAATTTCATTCTACTAGATGCATCATCAAACACATTGAGTCCGACTCTACCATTTTAGTTGGTAGTAGAGATGAAAATGTGTACACAATTGACTTACCCATTGCTACTAACAATTCTGTTAAGTGTTTGATGTCAAAGAAAGAAGAAGCTTGGTTATGGCATAGGAGAATGGCACACTCCAATATGAAGCTTCTCTCCAAGCTCTCAAAATATGATCATGTAGATGGACTTCCCACAGTAAAATATGAAAAGAATAAATTATGTGATGCATGCCAAGAAGGTAAACAAACTAGATGCTCACATAAGGCCAAAAAGTTGGTAAGTTCTCCTCAACCTCTTGAATTACTTCATTTAGATTTATTATATTCACACGGAGTAGTGTCCATTGGCGGTAGTAGGTATGTTTTAGTTATTGTTGATGATTATAGTAGGTTTAGTTGGACATTATTCCTTGGACATAAAAATGATACTCTTGAAAGATTTATTATTTTTTGTAAAAGAGTTGAAAATGAAAAAGGTGTCAAAGTCAACCGGATTCGTAGTGATCCCGGTGGTGAATTTGACAACTTTAATTTTCAAAATTTTTGCAAAGCTAATAGATATTTGCATGAATTTTCTAATCCTAGAACACCTCAATAAAATGGGGTTGTGGAAAGAAAAAATTGAGCCTTCAAGAGGCAGCATGTGCCATGATTAATGAATATTCGTTGTCTAAATACTTTTGGGCTGAAGCCATTAGTACGACATATTATGTCCAAAATCGAGTGTACCTTAGACCTCTTTTGATGAAAATTCCATATGAACTTTGAAATGAAAAGAAACCTAAGATCCATTACTTTAGAGTATTTGGATGTAAGGTTTATTCTCTAAATACCAAAGATCATTTGGGCAAGTTTTCACCAAAAGCAGATGAAAGAATCTTTGTTGGATATTCTCTCACTAGTAAAGCTTATCGTGTTTATAATAAGCAGACACTAGAAATTGAGGAAACATCCAATGTCGCATTTGATGAATCTAACTTTGTTTATCCAAGATATTCTCCTATAGATGATGACATTGAGGAGGAGATAGCCAAGAAACTAAATCAAGTCCAAATCCATGGACATATGGATGAACTAAAGGATCAAGTTCAACAAAAAGGTGAAACAAGCTCATCCTACACCTCTGCTCCACCTCCACCTCAAGCTTGGAAGGTACTTTCTAAACACCCTTTAGATCAAGTTTTACGTGACCCATCTCATGGTGTGAAAATCAGGTCATCTTTTAGACAATTAGATAGTAATTTTGCATTGATTTCTCAAATTGAGCCTAAAAGTATTGATGAAGCATTGGGCGATCCAGATTGGATTATTGCCATGTAAGAGGAACTTGCTCAATTTTAACGCAATCAAGTTTGGGAATTAGTTCCAAAACCGGATGATTACCCAATTATTGGTACTCGTTGGGTTTGTAGGAATAAATTAGATGAAAATAGGGTCGTGGTTAGAAATAAGGCTAGACTAGTGGCCCAAGGTTTCAACCAAGTTGAAAGTTTTGACTATGATGAGACGTATGCTCCCGTAGCTCGTCTCGAGTCGATTCGCATTCTTTTGGGGTTTATCGCACATCGTGGTTTTAAATTATATCAAATTGATGTGAAAAATACTTTTTTGAATGGTTTTATTAAAGAACTTGTTTTTGTTAAACAACCACCAGGTTTTGAGAATATTGATTTTCCTGATCATATTTTCAAACTAAAAAAAGCGCTTTATGGATTAAAACAAGCTCCGAGAGCTTGGTATGAGAGGCTTTCGACTTTTTTAATTTCTAGAGATTTTAATCGTGGAACAATAGACCACACATTATTTAATAAAAATATAGATAAAGATATTTTTTATTGCACAAGTTTATGTAGATTATATAGTTTTTGGTTCCACTAACAAGATTTTCTTGAATGAGTTTACCACTCTCATGGAGAGTGAGTTTGAAATGAGCCTTGTAGGTGAGGTTACATTCTTCTTGGGATTACAAGTCAAGCAAACTAAAGAAGGTATCTACATCTCCTAAGAAAAATATGCCACAAAACTAGTGAAGAAATTTAGCATGGAAAAATCAAAAGAGATAGCTACTCCAATGACAACAAATATAAAGCTTGACAACGATGAAGGAGGTAAGTGCGTTGACCAAAAATTATATCAAAGCATGATAGGGAGTTTGCTCTATTTGACTGCTAGTAGACCCGATATTATGTTTTCTGTTTGTCTATGTGCTAGGTTTCAATCAAATCCAAAAGAGTCACACTTAGTTGCCGTTAAACGAATTTTGAGGTATCTTAAGTGTACACTTAATGTAGGCTTATGGTATGCTAGAACAAGTATATTTGATTTGATTGGATATACTGACTCAGATTACGCAGGATGTAAATTAGATAGAAAAAGTACTAGCGGAGGTTGTCAATTTCTTGGTTCCTCCCTTGTAAGTTGGTCTAGTAGAAAATTGTGTGGCATTGTCATCTACTGAGGCTGAATATATTGCAGCTGGTAGTTGTGTAGCCCAACTCTTATGGATGATGCACACCTTAGAGGACTATGACTTGAACTATAAGAAAGTGTTAGTTCTATGTGATAATATTAGTACAATAAACTTGACCAAAAATCCCATAAATCACTCTAGCAAACCCAAGGGCGACCCGAAGGCGACCTCAGGGCGCTCCGAGGGCGACCTCAGGGAGACCTCAGGGCGACCTCAATTGAGCTGAAATTTTTTTTTAATATTATTATTAAGTTTTAAACCCTTTCCCGAGCCCCGTTGCCCTCCCTTCATCCTGCTCTTCTCCGCATTCTTCCTCTCCCCGTCGTCGTCGTCGTAGCCGTCATCGTCGCCGAAAAAGCTCGCCGCCGACAGAGCTCTAAGCTCTCTCGCCTTCCTACTCTCCTGCACGACGCCGACGCCGTCGGCGTCGCCAGCCACGCCCAATCTCCATCGTGCCCTAGACCGCTGCCGAACCTGCGCAATCTGCCACAGATTGTGACATCGTCCGCAACGAAGTTGGTGAGCTTCATCACTGCCATTCTCATGTTTTTCGGCCACTTTTCCACTCCAAATCTGGCAGCCACCACCTTATCGCCAATGATCTTGCTTGGTTGCCGATGACGACATCGACACTGTTGATTGGATCATCACCGACCACTGAGCCCTTTCACCTTTGTTCTCCCACAGCATTACAGATCTATTATTTGGAGATCCATCTTCTACAGAGCTCATCGCCTTCTCTGAGGTCGATTTCCCTTCTTTACTTGTTATCTCTCTTAGTTTATCTGTATTAGAACTTCATTACAATGGTGTCACCGAAAAGAGTCTTCAAACGACTCAAGAGAGGTCTTAGAGCACCATATTTAAGCCAAACCTCAGAACCCACCTCCACATCAGCTCCACCCTCACCTCTACCTGATTTTTCACCAATTCAGTCTCCACCTCAGCCAATCCCAAACCAACCCAACCTACCACTCAATCTATTCCTCAGCCTAGGGAAGCTGAAGATTTTGATTGCTATCAGTTCTCTTCCAAAATTAAAGAAGTAAATTTTCGTCGGAACTTCTATGAGCCGATGAAAGTTTACTATTTTGATTTAAGCTTCTTTGAGGGCAATTGCAGCTTGTGCCCTCTTATTGATCACTACAGGTGGCGCAAATTCGTCACTTGCAGATCAAATATCAATATTGATCTCTGCAGCCTCTTTTTTCATAACCTGGAGGTTACCCCTGACAGACCTCATCACATGACTACTCATATTCAGGGAAAAACTATTGAAATCACTCCTAGTGGTTTCAACAGTTTCTTAGGCATCGAGGACATTGACTCCTATTTTTTCTCTTTTCCTGACTATATTCCTGATGAGACTGTGACAGATCCTGTAGAGGATATATTCATGTATTTCTTTCATCAGGCTCCAGACTATGGGTCTCATACTATGCTCAGCAAATTCCTTCGACCTGAACATATCCCTCTATACCATTTTACTCTTGTCTGCATCATTCCTATAGCCTCTAGAAACCACACTCAAGTTCGCACTGGCCACCTTTTTTTGATGTATGCCATGGTTCACCATCGTCCTCTGAACCTTGATTTTATTATCTTCTCTTGGATTCGTAGTAGACATGTACCCCTTCACAGTGATAGAGTATTCATGCTATATTATCACTTTATCACTGCTTTTTTAGAATCCCTGGAAATAGACATCTCCAAAGGTGCTATTAAAAAGTTGAGAAAATAAGCCAAAGTAGGTAGAGACAATATGATCCAGGTTGGATTAAATGTAAATGTCTCTCCACTTGCTTGGGCTGACAGAAAAGGACCTGAGGATGCACCTCAAGACGAGCTTGAGGCTGATGCCGAGGAGACTGATATAAATAGACCAGGACCTTCTCATGCTCCACATCATCATCAGTCTACTTATTCCCACTCAGACACCCTCACTGCTATTCATGAGCTTCAGTCTCAGTTTGGGGAGTTCAGAGTTGAGGTGCACGATCACATGCACTCTATGGAGACCAGACTGATGGCAGGCATGCAGAGGATGACAGATCATTTTTCCTAGCAGTTTGGATGGCCTCCATTTCAGGTCTTTCCCTCGCCAGAGCACTATTATTTTCCCCCCGGAGCACCGCACGATCATGAGCATGATGGTGTCCAGTGATTGATTTGCTCCGTTCCTTATTGATATTATCTCTTGTATTACTTATTACACTTTTGCATTTTAGTTTTGTTGTGAACTTATTGTACTATTGAGCTTTCCTTTATGATTTTAGTATAGATGTTTCGTTTCTATTTATTTTTTGGCCTATTTGAGGTCTTGCAGACACCACCTGACCCTATCAGTAGATTTTCTTTTTATGTCATTTTTTTTCTCTTCCTTTTCTTTTTGATGGTTGGCAAAAGGGGAGAAGATATATGTTTAAGTTATAGAAGTTATTAATTTTCTTTAAACTTTTAAAGTTATAAATTTTTTAGAATGATATGAAAATGTTTAGCGTTTGATATATTCATGTGTAGATGCTCTGCGACTTGTATATTCATGCTCTGTGTTGTATATGTAAATATTTAGTCTTTGATGTATGAATATGTATCTTATTTATGAGCATTATTACTGTGTATATCTCTTATATTATATCTTACTTGTTTTATTTTTTTTTAAGTTCATTTTTAGGGGGAACTCTGCCAAACATTTTTAAAAATTATTGAGCTAAATTTTTACCCAAAAGGAATGTTAATCAATATCCTTTTTGAGGGGGAGTTTCTTTATTAAGGGGGAGTTTCTTTTTGCAATATTATTCTTTTATATGATATTCTTTTCTTTAACTTAAACAAATTGCCAAACATCAAAAAGGGGGAGATTGTCGGTTCCTCCCTTATGATAATATTGTGATTTTGATGTTTAACAATATATTTAAGTTAATTTGTACTAACATAATTATTTAGTGTTCTTAATCTCAGGTTTATTAAAGTTGCATCTCAATTGTATACTAAAATTGAGATCTAATTAAGTTGGAGAGAAAGGTTTGAGCATTGAAGACTAAGTGAAGCAAATTGCATTATTGTCCTTTTTATTCTATTTGAGAGTAGAATTATTGTGAGGTTGATCTTAATTGCTAGAATAGCCTGGATATGAGTTTAGCACTTAGAATCTCTAGAGTTAACTAGATAATCTTAAAAGGTTGAATTCTCCTAATTATGTGGCCTAGTCGTGGTAAGATTGTTCTAGATATTTTCTTTAGGTTGTGATAGCTCCAGGGCAGCCTTGGGATAGTTGAAGGGTGACTTTCAGTAGTGAGGTCGACCTGAGGTCGACCTTCAGCAGCGACCCTCAACAGAAATTTTGGTCATCTTGGAGGATTTTTCCAGGTCGACCTGGAGGTCGACCCGAGGTCGACCTTCAGCAGCGACCCTCAACAAAAACTTTGGTCATCTTGGAGGAATTTTTCAGGTCGACCTGGAGGCGACCTCAGTTGTGAGGTCGACTTTGGAAGTGACCGTTGGCCCATTTTTATCCTCCAACGGCTAGCTGGGGGTCAACCTGAGGTCGACCTCCGGGTCTTTTTCAGCTTCTTTTTCTAGCCGTTGGAGCTCTTTTTATATAAAGAGATAGGGGTTGTTGGTGTATTCCTCTTGGCTCATAAAATTCTCTAATTGCTCCCAACATTCATCTTTATTCTCCACCATTCTAAGAGTTGATAAAAACATTCAAGTTGAGTTTCAATCAAGATTCAAGGCGATCTAGGTGAACTTGGACTCAAGTGCTCAAACTCTTCATCCACTCTTCTTCTAGCTCTCAAGATTCAATCATAAGAAGGAAGAGTGAGTGATTTTCTTTTTTTATAATATTTTAGTTGTTCTTTTCTGCCTTCACTGTGTGTGTGAAGAGGGCCTCTAAATATGGGTTGGAGGAGGTGAGTGAGTGAGCCCTCACTTAAAAGTGAGGAGGGCCTCTAGTAAGTGGATAGAGGAGGATTTGTATGGGCTTCTTTGCCTAAATCAAGGAGTGTGTTATAGTGATATCTTTTCGATCAGGGTTGGGTGGATTAGGCTCTAATCTGAGCCGACCCACGTGATATCGTGTGTTCTTTGTGGATATGATATTTTCTTCTTGTCTGCACTTATATTTGCTTCTGCTTGTATTTTGCACTAACTGTTATATTTAGTAAATTAAATTAAATTTTAATTACGTCTATTCACCCCCCTCTAGACGTCATACTTGATCCTACAATTGTCACCCGTATAATCAGTACCTATTTGGTTCATATCGAAGTTGAGCATAACTATTTTTTAAAAAAAATAAAGTAGCTTATACAATTCTCAATACATCAGCTAATTTTATTTAATATTTTTATTAAATAACTTTATTTTTTATTTTATATATATATATCTCAAAAATATATATATATTTTTTTATAAAAAAATTTTATATTTTTTTATAAAAAAAATAAAAAAATAATTATATCTAATTTGGGCATGAATCAAACAGCAGCATATGTCTGATTTTGTTTTATTTCCTTCTTTGTAACTAAGCTTGAGGTTCTGCTCTTTTGGTTCGAGGATATTATTATATAATTTTAAAAAATTTATTTATTTTTAACAGTATATTTAATAATTATTATAAAAAATTATAAAATTATCAATTTCTTTTTTTATTGAAAACAAAATGTTAGATTTCACATATTTCATGCATGAATAGTAGAAAGTCAGGATAAAGGAGTCTTACATGAGAATTGATTATGTGGAGGAGAAACTAAAGATCCCAAATTTAAAAGTAAATTATTTTTAAATAACTGAATTAGTTCAAATTATAAATAATTGTTAAAAATATTTAAATTAGAGTAATGTATAGGTTGTTTCAAATCAAACGCCTTTCAAATCAAATAAAAATTGAAATCTATGTGTGATCAATCACTTATTTATATTCCCGGAGAAAGAATTTATAGCTCCTAACAGATCACTCTGTAGCTGCTCAATCGATTAGATTAACTGAATCAGATTCACATTTGAGCCCTAAACAATAAAATGATGAGACTTAAAAGGCTCTTCTTTCTTCCTCCATTCTCAAGAACAAATAAATAAAAAACAAAAAAAAAAACACTGATCTCATGTGCTTGCATCATTCTATCATCAAATACTACTAGGTATTACTGAAATGTAAACATTGCAGTCTCAATCTTGCATTTTAAAAATATAAACATAATCTAACTGCAAGGCATCATAAAAATGATAATATGATTAAAAAAAATGGTGAACTTGTAATTTAAACTTATTTTAAAATACATAAAATGTGATGTTAACAATGAGATATTTAACTTAAAATTAAGATAATTTTAAAGGTGGTAAATTACATATAGGTCTTTGAGGTCCTAAAAGTTTTGTATGCTGTTCTAGAGATTTTATTTGAATTAGCGTTCAAAAAAGTTAAAACTTTAGGAACTTTTATGTAATTTAACTTTTAAAATATTATATTAATCCCTTGAACTAGAAGGGCTTCGCCATCCTCTCGGAAAAATAATCTCTTGCTTCCACCACGCCCGGAAAGAGAGCTCCCCTCCCTCGAAGCTGCTCCGGCTGCTCTGCCCGATCGTCTCCTCCGTCACTCTCTGAATCTCCATCAGCTCTCTCATTCCAGTCGGAAACTCGAACGACGGCGAACTACCCGGCAGCCGACTCAACCCAGAGCTCCGGCGCAAGCCAAATTCTCCAGCGCTTACCGCCCTGAATGCGGAAGAAGAGCTTTCAGCACTAGGCGTCGTCAAAGAAAGCTCTTTTCCCTTTGAAAAGCTTCCTCCCTCTCTCCTAAACGAAGGGAGAGGGCTCCGTGAGGAAGAAGAAGAGTTTGCTGCGGGAGATTCGGAGCTTCTCGGCAATGGCTGCGGAGTCATCCATAAGCTTCCAGCTGATCTGGCAACCGACAAAGGCAGCTCCTTTCCCTTCGAAGAACTCGCTCTTCCTGATCGAAGCAGAGGGAGAGGGCTCCATAAAGGAGAAAGGCTTGCAGCTGAATCAGATTCGGAGCTCGTCGGCGACGGCAGCGTCAGCCATGAGCTTCCAGCTCGGGGAATGGGAATTGGCCTCATCACCGGGCTTGGGGAACGCGAGATCGACGGGCTTGAAGAAGAAGCGATGCCGTTGGACTCGAGGCTTTTCTTCGCCATTGAGTGCCAGTTCTTGAGACCCTCCATCACCCGGTCTGCGAAGATCGTCTCCCTCATCGAAGATCCCATCTTTGATCCAATCGATGCGAGCCATGAAATTCTCAATAATTAGCAAAGCTCGTTATAGTAACAAACTAACCATTCTAGAAAATGGGGATTTTTTATTGAAACTTTTTTTAAAGATAAATTGCAAAGTGGGTTGAGATTTCTCTTTAACTTCTTTAAAAATTTGATTTAGGTCTCTTAGATTGTAAAAACATGTCATTTGATCCCAAATAACATTATGTCATAAGATTATTTCCAATCGTTAATTTTTAATTTTTAAAAAAATAATTTTAAAATATTAATATTTATATTTTAAAATTTTAAATTTTTAAAACAAAAAATAAGAAATTGAAGAAATTAAATTTTATATATTTTTATTAATTTTTTTAAAAATGATAGAATAAAAGAATATAATAGTGCTTTAATATGTGTAAATATGTAAAAATTTTAATACAATAGTGCTTTAATATGTGAAAAAAACAAGATTCTTTAAAAAAAATCAAAACTATAGCCCTCTTACAATTTCAAAAATTAAAATTTTTTAAAATTGAGATTAATTTGTGATACATTTCTGATCTTAGGAGCCCGAATGTAATTTACCTTTTCTTTTTCTTTTTCTTTTAAACTTAAAACATTGGATTTTTTTGTGATTATATGCTGAGAAATTATTGCCACTGATATACATACAATTTTAATAATGCAATAAATTTATTTTTAATAAAACATATATATTATATTTTTTAAAATTTATTTTACCATACTCGTGTATTTCACTATTTCTTCTCTTATACACATCTATACTTAAAACACATGCAATAATCGTTCTAACCCAATAACATAATTAGTTGAAATTCAGGGGGAAATTTTGGAAGATCTATTGCCTATTATAAGAAGTATTTTGAGTTATATCAAGGGGTTATATGTAAAATAATTAATTTGGTGTTGCCAGATAATTATTATCGGTGTCAAATTTATTAATCTTCCCAATTTTATATTTTCATAATTATTATTCTTTACAACAAATTGGTGAATTTTTTATTTTCCTTTCCATCAGAGAAAGGAGAGAAAAATATAATTATAATTAATTTAGAGCATGTGATATGTAACTATTATCCATTAATATATAAAAAAATATAATTTTAATTGTTTTATATGTAAATATGTGTGAATATTGACATATAAGTTGCAGATTTATATAAATTAAATAAGGGGTAAATTCACCCAGGTCCCTGAGTTTAAGGGTTATTATCATACAGGTCCATGATTTTAAATTTATAACATCGGGGTCCCTAGATTTTCAAAATTTATCATCTGGGTCCTTTTTTATTTTTTTATTATTAAAAAATATTATAATTACCATTATACCCTTACCCACTCTCCCTCCGCTAGATCCGGTAGCCGCGCGATCACTGCGCCGCCCTGCGCCG
>JAEMOT010000550.1:78086-113981 GCA_019297695.1 Apostasia ramifera | reverse complement strand
CCGCCGGCGGCGGCGCAGGGCGGCGCGGTGATCGCGCGCGCTGCCGGATCTAGTGGAGAGAGAGCGGGTAAGGGTATAATGGTAATTGTAATATTTTTTAATAATAAAAAATAAAAAAGGACCCAGATGATAATTTTGAAAACTTAGAGACCCCGATGTTATAAATTTAAAATTATGGACCTGTATGATAATAACTCTTAAACTCAGGGACCTGGGTGAAATTACCCCATTAAATAATTATGAGTAAGGGTGTTAATATGGATCGAAGATCGAAAATCGATCGAAAATTGAATCGATTTTAGATCGAATCGAAATCGAGTCGATCTAAATGAGCCGACTAATGAGCCAAAAGTTTGGCTCGGTAATAATTTCGAGCAGATTTTGAGCCGGGGTAGGCTCGGCTCGATCCAGCTCAAATCGGCTCAAATTAAAGTATATTTTATATTATAATACATATATATAATATATATATATATATATATATTATAAACTGAGCCGATCGCGAGCCGGATCGAGTTGAGCTTACCCGGCTCAAGACCGGCTCAAAAAAATTTTGAGATTCGATTCATTTTCGAGCCGGCTCGAAAATGAATCGAAATCGGCTCGAAATCAAACCCAATCGAGCTCGAGTCGATTTCAAATCGATCAAAATGTGATCAATTTAATTTCGAGCCGGTATTGGCTCGGCTCGAAATCGGATCGGTAACAGCCCTAAATTTATGAGTACCTGATTGACCAGCGCATAGAGCGGTAGAATCACGTAAACACACAAGAACTGGCCCAGTATGCCGAGCCCAAGGTTCAAGCTGAAGTCCACAGTTTCGCGGTGGAAGCAAGAATGGAACCCAAATTTGTACTGTAATTAAAATAATATATTTGTTAATTAGAAAAAATAAATATAAATAACAAAAAATTAAACTAAACAAACCTAATTATACGGCTAATTGATTAACGCACCCAGGCCCAGAAGAGAAACGACAGCTGAAATGAGTTCTGCATTCATTAGGAAAACAGACGTTTTAATCAACCTTTTATAGTAAAGAAGGAAAAATTAATTAATTAGCTGATTAATTACCTGGATTAGGACAAAATGGATGGCATACAGAAGCCATCTGGGCCGTCCAAACCAGAAGAGCTTGTCATTAAGATTCACGAAAACATCTCCTGAAACGATCACAGCATTTCTGCTGCCTTGCAGGCACATTTTGGTTATAATGACCTGTAATTTGGTTCCTATGGCCAACAGCAACTGCAGCCAAAGATTTTCGACTTAAGAAGCTGTTTATGATGTTCTTGTTCGCTGATAGAAACACGACGAACCATTTGGTTCAAAAAAATTCAAAATGTTACGACTTATTAAAGCCATATTTGGATATTCTCGGCTTACTGCCTATTAATTTTGGGGAGAGTCGGAAGATCTAATAACAATTTATGATAGAATTAGAGGCTAAATTATTCTTTGCATATATGTGCTAAAATGTGAGTAGTTCGTAACTTAAAAGGCTTATCAAAAGAGTGAGTTTTTAATTATGATGATTAATGAGTTGTGCACCAATTAATTTTTTGTTAATATTGTTGAGATTGTTAATTAACTTGTACTAAAATAAGTCAACTTATACTATTTCCATCAATATATATTTGTGTGTGGGCGCGTGCACGTGCGCTAATGTTTCTTTATCTTGTAATAGTATTTAAAATTTTTGAACAATATGACGCAATTAGGTCTTTATTTCATGCTAGTTTATCATTAAAAAAAAATTATGTTAGGTCCAAGAGGTATGAAAATAATTTCACCATTGATCCACCATTTAACTTTTTAATTAATCCATCCAAAATTCCCTAAACACCCTCACCCTTTCTCCCATCCTACCTCTTTCTCTCTCTTTCTTGTGTGGTGAAATTTGTGAGAGGGGGATGGTGAGGACCACCAGAAGTCCATATTTTTTGAAATTTTTTTAAAAATTTAAAGAGAAAGTCGACAGAAAGATCAATAACAAACTTTCAACAGAAAGATCGATAACAAACTTTCAACAGAAAGATCAATAACAAACTTTGTTGAACCCTTTGATTTTGATGACAACAATTAATTTAGTTGTTATAGACTAATCCTCTTGTTTAGTGTGTTAACAGGTTACATTATCTCATTTGAGGATTGAGTCCAAATTGAAGTCCAGAGAAGAGATGGATCTCACTGGAATGTTTATTGTTTTCTTTTCTAGGACCATTATGTAAGCATGTGCATATTTGCCAAGGTTTTCCCTCGAGTTTTTCCTTCTGGTTTTCTAGTTAAGAAAACCTTATTCTCTTTCGTATTTATCATGTTTGGTTGTTTAAGCAAAAATCTCTTTCAACTTATTCATGTTAAGTAATTAGAATTGAGAGTGTAGCTCACTCAATCTATTGATTTGAGTTTGAAGCTTAACTCAAAGTTTAATACTTATCACATTTTAGGTTAAAAGTTGATTTAGCTTAAAACAATCTCATGCCTATGATAGATCACTACATGGTCATTAATTGTTCCTCTATTTTGATATATGGCAACATATAACCTATTGGTTAATACCCATGTATTTTCCAAAAGGTTGCATGAGTCACATCAATCCAAATCAAGAGCCATCATTCTTTCTCTTTGTAACTTGGATCTTGTTTAAACCCAATATTTCTTGGCTTGTGTTTTGATTTCCTGTAGCCTACCGTTTCCACTTGAAAGCCAAATTTGCTATGATGGCCACCATGTAAAATATTGAGGCATGCTTCCACTAATCATTTTTTATTCTTAATCCACTTGTTTTTGTTCCCTTCATGTTGGCTTAAAGCTATAAGCCTACAATCACTAAAGGACAAAAGTGGGCTGTTTTCTTCTCTTTCCTTCCAACTGAAATATTTTCTGTATTCTTAAGCCCATGCAATTTTTTCTCTAATCTGATTTTCTCCAACACTATTTTTTGTTTTCTGCATTCTGTTTTTGGAGAACAACAACTCACCTTCTCCTCTCAAGCTCACATCCGGTTTTTGATCTCCCTAAGCCATACTTGCAAAATATTTTGAAGGAGACTTTAAAGAAGGAGATTGTGGTGTTTCTCAAGTGGAAAGAAGCTGAAATTTCTGGTTCTAATTTTGTTTCCTGCTTCTCAAAATTCATATTGCTGCGTTTTGGTTTTTGCTTTGAAGTGAATCTTGCTTCCTGAAGTTATTACTCATTAAGATTCCTCAAACTTCTGTTTTACCTCTTGTTCTTCCTGTTGAAGGCTTACATTGGGTGATATTTCTTAAATCATCTTGCTCACTGTTTTATGCTAGCCTTTTCGGATTTATTCGAGTTGACCCTTGGCTTATTTACATATGCATAGAGTGCCTCATTGTAATATTGATTCTTGTATATGCATTGAATTGTAAGCTAGCTAGTCTAGCAAAACCTTTACTTCCTTTCTCTATCTCCCTAGTGGAGGTGTGTAGGTTTGTTCAGCTTTGGTTCCTGTAAAAAGCTGTAGGATTGAAGGTTTGCTTGGCTTTGGTTCCTTGAAAAAGTCATAGGGTTGTATTGGGTTTGTTCGGCTTTTGTTCCCGTAAAAAGCCGGAGTTTTTTAGTGAAATTCCCATTCGAGGTGCGTGGGGAGTGGACTAGGCGGAAGGCCGAACCACTATAAATCTTTTGTGCCTATTGTGTGATATATTTCTACTGCTTACCCTTTTTCAATTGTTGAATACGTTATTTCTGCACTGTGTTCTATTTTGCAAATTGACCTCATTTCTGCACTGTGTCCTATTTGATAAATTGACCTCATTTCTGGACTGAGTTCTATTTTGTAAATTGACCTCACTTTCTGGTGGTACTCTCTGTTCTATTTTTTGTGTTGTCTGATTTGCTAAATCAACCTCTCTGCATTGTTTGAATTATCTATTAGTTTAATTGCCTAAATTTAAATTCATAAATTTTATTATTCTCAATTCACCCCCCTCTTGGGAAGCCTTTGGGCCAACAAACTTTTCATACCTCAAGAACTCTATCATAAAAAATTAAAATTTGTGGGCCTGCGTAAAAAACAAATCCTCAAAGAGGCTCAATATAGTAAACATTGGACCAAATTAAAAACCAGTTTACTATCAGATTCATAATCAAATCAATCAAACTAATCACCGAATCTGTTAAACTAGTAAATAACTACTTTTTGAAAAATTCATAAGAATAATTTTATCTACCAAAAATAATATCTAATGTATATAACATAAACAAATTTATTATCATCACTAAACTCTAAATCTCATATACAAAGATTAATTTATTATAATTTGATTTGGTTTAATATAAAATCTGATTTTGACATTGTTAACGACATTCTCTAATATCCCCAAGAACAGCAGCCCAAAGGTCAAGGCGGTTATGGAATCCCAAAGGTCAAGGCGGTTATGGAATCCCAAAAGTCAAGGGGTTATGGAATCCCAAAGGTCAAGGCGGTTATGGAATCCCAAAAGTCAAGGCGGTTATGGAATCCCAAAGGTCAAAGGTCATGACAACTGTATAACTCCAAGGGTCAAAACAGCCCAAAACGGACGAATTCCAAGGGACAAGACCGCTTGCATTCCTGAAACGGCCGAACCAGTCCAGGCTATAAAAACCACTCTATAGCAGGAGAAAAAGGGGAAGGAAAAGAAAAGAAAAAAAAAAAGAACGGATTCCCAGTTTTCCTTACTTTCTTTTGTAACTCATTTTCTCATATAGTGGAACCGTTCTTTCAAGCCGCCCAGAGAGTGGCGCCGTGGTTTTTTCCCGGATACTCGGGTTTCCACGTCTAAATCCTTAACTCTATTTTTGTTCCTCAACAGACATCAAACCAGACCATACAGCTCATTAGTTCGCAGTCAAACCAGCAGGACCGGGAAATTCGGTCCGGGTTTTTTACAATACTGTAGAGACCCGGGTGATATTTACCCAAATCTTAATCTTTTAGGAATACTCACCAGCAAAGGTATAAAGGGCAGCCAGTAATGGTTGTAGAACACTGCGTTCAGCAAGAACAGTAAAGTCAACGGCTAAATCTTGATAAAAGTCAAAGCCAGATCTTGCTAGTCAATCTATAACAACATTACCCTTAGCGTTGAAAAATATAAATACGATGGCATACGTCCAAATCGCCGGGCTGCAGATGAAACCAAGCAGGAGAAATTCGTTTATAAATAGGAAATTAAATTAACATAAAGAAGATCAACTTAAAAATAAAAAGTCAACGTCTTCTTCCCATATTATTATATTTACAATGGAGAAAGAGTTGACTATTTTGGGGTGAGGAAAAGCGGGCTTTGACTTAGAAAGTGCTAGCATGATCAAGTAAATGAAACATTTTACCTCATCGTGACCGCTTCCTTGAAATCTTTGTCAATAGATCTTCTGAGAAATTTGTGAAAATTGTAAGAAGAATTCTTGCTAATGTGAGCCTAGTTAAAATTAATATCCTGTTAGAAAATCGATGCAAGGAGAGATCAAATCTACATGAAAGTACAATGACAATCATTCGTGTGATCGTAAAATTGATGATTTTGTCATTACAGATCATGTGTTTCTTTAAAGATGCCAAATCATTGATTAATGTGCTACTTAGATAGTTTGCATTAATAATGAAATTTTATAGAAAAAAAATGCTAGAGACCTACTTAAAATGGAAAGATTCTATATCATTCCAAGAGAGGGATCATCGTCCTCTTCCTGAAAGAAGTAGAAAAGATCTTATGTTATTCCTTTTCTTGTTCTACTTCTTCATCTTCCACACCAGAGAAAGTTACAATTCAATGAAGTAGGGCTTCAACTTCTTAAAGCAATGGAGTACCTGTGTTATTCCATGGCCTTAAAAGCGTAATATTTTTCTTTACATAATAAGATTATTTCTTTAATAGAACAAGTTATATCTCTTTAATTAAGCTCAGTATATTTTCTTCTTCCTTATTGTATTCCTTTCAAGAAATTTATATTTGACAGTGAATCTTTCTCCTTACGTCTTTTTCTGAACGTCAGAGCGCAGCTTTCGATGTGAAGGTTTTGATGGAGCCGGTCGGTTTTGACTAGTCTTCTCGACTACGTTGATTATAAGAGATTTTTCATGTAAATCAAGTGCTCTTCAGATATTTCTTTTTATTTCTTGCTACTCAATAGATGAATGCTACCTTGGGATACTAGATTTTTGTGTCAACAATCCCAAACTAGGGCCAAATCTTCGACAATGACAAACCAAAAATTTTCGCCACCAAGATCAATTTGGAATAGGAGGAGAGAGAAGGGGCAAAGAGGCATACAGAATTCGGAGTAGACCTTCAAAAACATGTGCGTAGCGAATGAGGCCCCTCAAATACAGGTTAGGATTTAAGTCAACTCAACAAAACCTTTATCAAATTTTTTTTTTTTGAAAACATAATCTAAAATACACAGAAGAAGATGATGATAAATCTTACAGCAATGAAACCAGCCCGAAGAGCATAATAATCAGCTCGCAATATCGAACCAGTGAATAGCCTCACAAAACAAACCTGAAATTCAGAATTCAAATTGAAGTAAGCCATCACAACTGCAAAGGATTCAGCCGTTCCTGCATTCTCAATGAGCAGCATTAAGTTCATGATCAAACTAACAATCCAGAGAAGAGGACAGTGGTTACTCCAGAACTTGAGGTGTCTCCTCCCAAAAGATGTTTGCTTGGGGAGCTTGAACCTCCTCGGATCTGCAAAGCTTCAATTTTTAATCAAAATGGCAGAAAGAGAAGGAGATAACAAGAAGTTTTTCCTCACCGTTGGATAGCTGGTGCTCCAGAGACTGGGTCTCTGCCTCCCATGAACCCCATTTCTTGATCTGAAATCAATCCGAATTTCTAACAGCATGATCGATTGTGATAAATCTTAAATTTTGGACGAAAACATTACCTTGATCTCTCCAAGACCCAGAGTTAGAAGTGAGGAGGCGACAAGGGAAACAGCCAGCACGAAGATGAGCACCTGAAGCTGCTGCGTTCCATCATAGGACACTAAGGACACCTTCCCCTGCAACCAGAATCAAATTTTTCGTCTGAGAAAATGAGCAAATCTTCATGAACCATTCCTTTTAGAGTAAATTCCGAGCACCTTCTTCGAACAATAATCAGCGTCCTGAGCGCCGGGGTCGACGGCTGCCGGCTTATCGCCGCAGGGAAGGAAGGAGTTAGCCAGATTTCTGGAGATGCAGATCTTCGAAACAGGTTGCTGGGCGACAGTCAGCAGCAGAGATATGAATCCCAAGTTCCTCAGCTCTGAACAGAGAGACCATTAGTGCCTCAAGCTTATCTTCAAAGGAAGATCAACAGTGGCTTCCTCACCTCCCTTCATCTGGCTGATCGCCTGGATTAGGCTCTTCCTCCTCTGCTTTTCAACAACCTGCAGAAAAGATCAAGAAAAGCTTCTAACTTGCATATGTAACGAATTCATCTCTTTCAAAGATGAAGCAGATAGAAGAAAAAGAAGAAGAGTACATGAGTTAGGAAATGGATAGAGTGCTCAAGAAGAAGAGACAAGATGATAAGTCCGGCGGTGACGGTGGCGACGGCCCAGCTCGGCGTTGTGGACAGAGACTCTCCGAGCTCCATTGTTGACTGATCTGGAACTCGAGACCTCCCCCCTTATCATGGGTTTCTCTCAATAGATCTATGCAGATTGGGCTGTAGAGTCCAGACATCTACTTTGAAGTCAAACAACATCTAGAGAGGGAAATATAAACAGAATGAAGGATAATAGTCATTGGCTTTGATTTTTCATGATACTGCGTAAGGGCCGACGTTAGAGCCGTTAGTCATGTTCTAAAATTACGCGCGACTCGCTTTATTTTTCTCAATTTTATATATACATATACCGACTCAAACTCAGTTTATACATATCTTATAATTATACGTAACATATAAAAATATTTTACAAGGTATATTGAAGAGATTAATAAATGTTCATGAATATAACAATTAAAAAAATAGCGTAGATTTTATTCAAACTCGAAGCAAAGTTCGAGTTTAGACTCGAACCGGTTTGACAGCCTAAGGTGGCTAGTTCATTGCAACTCATGCTAATTTAACTGTAATCACTTTTGTTTTACTTAATTAGTTATAAAGAGATGAATGACTTCAATGATTCATTGCTTTTTGAATTGATCTAATTAATGGATCAGGTGGCTTCACGTTCCTTTGCTATGTGTTTGAATAAAAATTTGTTTTCAAAATTATCTTACACTTGAGACTTATTTAACGCAAAAATTAAAATCAGAATTAAAATCAAAACTAAAATAATATTAATTTAAAAATTAATATAATAAATAAATTTATTTAATTATTTTATATAAATTTTAATATAAAAAAATATTACTTTACTTCATATACTTAATATTTTTTAACAAAAAATATTAATTTTATTTTATATTTTATTCAAATATTTTAATTTAAAATATAAAATAAAAATAATAATTTTATTAAAAATTATTACATATATAAAATAAAATAATATTTTTTTATATTAAAAATTTATTTTTTTATTATTATTAATTTTTTTTAAAATTAATATCATTTTAATCTTGATTTTGATCCGCCAAATAAAGTCTTTAGTGTTGAATCATTTTATCCAAACTTTCTTCATAAAAAACAATATTATTATACACAATTGTGAGAAACAATTTAAATCAGCATTTTTATATAAAAAAAATAAAACTACTTATGGCCCTCTCCAAGACTCAATTAATCACCATAAATGAAAATTATAGTGTTTTTTGAAAATTAAAATTTCTTTGAAACTTTAAAAATTGCCGTATTCTAAGATAATAATAATCTAAACTCAAATATAAACTTCACATGTTAATTCTCAAATCAAAAATGGTGTCAACTAAGTTTAAAAATACATAAAAAAAAAATGACACGACCTCAAAGCAACAATATGGTTCACCACATGCAACAATAATATTCAAAGTTTGAACTTCCAAACAAGGAAAATTTTGACAAAAAGTACATACAAGTTTTAAACAGAACAAAGTACAAGCAAAGTTCAAATTTGTTGAAATAATCCAGATTTTGAAGGAAGAAGAGTCAGGGAGATGACTACAAGATCACCATGGAGACATTATAACACAGAAATGGATATTTGTTTCTTCCACAAATGAGGCATCACAAATAACAACTGATACAGATGGGAGCAAACCTTTTCGACAAAAACCTGCAGTAAAAAATAATAATAATAACTTAATTCCGCATGTTAAATCTCTGATTCGTAATTCGTATCATCTGATCTAAAAGCTTAAGCATGTAGGGTTTGATCAAAAATAATTTATGTTCTTACAATTCAATATAAGCCTTCTGTTTTTCAATCTTATGCTAAAAATAATTAGGGTTCATCAGAGTTAGAGTTTGAGCTCGAGACCTTTAGCTCTCATCTAAACTACAAGCTTAAGGTTGTCGGTTCTTGCACAACAAGATGATCACAGATAAAATGCTAAATACTTAACTTCCATGAAGTGCAATTTTTTTTCCACAAGTTCTTCAAAATAACTCCCATCATCAGTACATAAACCTATTATAATTTCACAGAAGTGTAAGAAACATTTTCTTCTATAAAAGCATTTCGAGCACAATAATGGAGATTAGACAGACCTGTTCAGTGAAAAGACGCAGGTTGGACAAGACTAGTGAGTTCCTGAACAATGGGAACACCTAATCTTGTACAGCCATGGCCTGCAGCCTTTGTCAGAATTTGAGGCCTTTGGGTTGAGAAACACGAGTCGATATTGCCCTCCATCAGGGATGGGGGATCGCTCAATGATCCGGCGACCATGCTTGCAACTGGAATTTTGTCAGTGAGCGGGAAGCCAAATAGTCTGCAGCTGCTCTCTCTACCATGAATTATATTACTCATGCAGTTCTTTTGAAAAGTCTGTGTGGAGCCACTCCCAATTTCACAATGCTCACTGCTCATAACTTTTCCGAGATAATACGACTTTGATAAGGATGTCTGCTGCCCAATATGGGAGTTACCGTTCTCGGCCTTTTCCCGTTCGTTCGCTCCATATGGAGAACAAGGCAGCTGAGATGAGGCTTGCTGAAACATCAGAACTGAAGAAGGAGAAGAAACCTGAGCTGATGAGGTACATGGCTGCATGAGGGTACAGTATCCTTGAAGAGGAGCAGAGCACCTAGGAGCACCAGCATGTGTTTCATATATTTTAATTCCACCATTTTCTTTATGGTTTTCAATAACCATTCCTCGATAAGATGGGATTACTGGGACAATTTCTTGACCTTGCAAGACCTTATGGAATCGAAGGGACTCCTCAAAGCCTATGCCTTTGAATAAAAAATCAGAGTTTCCAACGGGAACTCTGGTGGGCGCACCTGAACTAGCCACCATGCAACTGTTCGGGTTAGCAACGCATCTCCGCAACTCAGGGAAATGATGGTTTCTCAATTCCGAAACCTGAGAAAGAGTTCCATCGCTGCCATTACAGGGAGCTTTGAAACCCAAAATTTCTTGACCTTGCAAGACCTTATGGAACCTTGCAGATTCCACCAAGTCTGGATAACCACTTCCATCTGCCAAGCAATGTGAAATCACGTAAGTGACATGAAAAAAATTGTGTGAGAAAAATGAAAAAGCACTTATTGGTCCCTCATGAGCCTACTAGGATGTGAATAATCAGCATTGCTGGAAGGAACACCAAGCCTGGCTCTTTTTGAACCAGATAGCAGTAGACTGTTAGGACTGGAGACAGCTCCGGTAGCCTCTATCTCCCATGGAGAAACCCTGTTTTGTCGAGTACAATCAACACCATCATCCTCATCCCATCTAACCTGTACAGAGAAGTAAATGTGAATGAAGAGCTTTTGATGAAACTGATAAACAAATATGTAGGCCGAACAATCCATTTTACAGATGTATCATAGCTTCCTTGAATGTAAGGACAAATGTGAAAATGATTACAAATTTCTGAATTTTAAATGAACTTCGGTAAATTTAAATTGTACATTATCCCAAATATATCCAATAATTTTCCAAAATATAATTAAAAGCTAGTTCCAGAAATATCAAATCCCAAAAATGAAACTAATTTAAAATTTAAAATAAATTAAAATGGATCCAGGGTAAATAAGAATTACTAAGGATTGGGGAAAAGATTTAAATTTCAGTAACCAGATTTAGAATTTTAGAGGATCAAATTGGATTCCTCCCAAAATATAAACCAAAAGTAATTCCTCTCAAAACAATCTGACCTCCCGAAACAAGCAAATCAAAGTATCTTAATGAACAAATAATTTCAATTGAAAGCAATTACAAAAGAGATTTAAACTCAACACATTATACCTCATTCAAAGAGTTGCAGACTTTTAAAGAGAAGAGGAAGCTATAGTAGGAATATAACTGTTGTTTGATGGTGTGAAGGCTCTTGATTAGATGATTTAAAATAGAATCGGGATCAATTCGAATCAAAATAGACCAGGACCAGTAACGGTAACTTGTTCGATGCAGTCCTCTAGCAGGCTGCACCCACATGTAAAGAGGTGCCCATGGCGGAGCTCGGGCAGATCCACACAATGCGACAAACAAACGCTAGCACTTGCAGGGAGGGCATGCAAGAGCATCGAAATATGCAGAAGGGTGTCAACCAGAAATTTGTCACACGCACTTTGGCCAACAAGGGCGCACTCTTATGCTAGACACACATTGGTGCATGGGACATGCTCCTTGACCAGATGCACATGAGCATCTGTAACGTGTGCTGCAACAAGCCCATGAGAACACATAGTAGGGCCGAGTGAGTGTTGAAAGGTGATATTTTCAAAAGGTGAGCATGGAGAAGACAAATTGAAGAATATTAATTTATGTTGGCGAGGAAGGCTGAAATCATCAGAGGGCAATGCAAAACTACAATGGGTGATTATGAGATGAGGCCACACGATCGTCGCGAATGATGGTTTATGAGATGGTGATAGCTATTTTTTATTTGAAATAAGTAATCAATAGATAACTAAGGTTAAAAGAATTTCACCTAAAGTTTTCCTATCATTTTCTTCTGGAATATTGATTCCTTTTGACATCTCCCACACAAATCCTAAATCCAAAAACCTTAAACCTCAACATAGATGTAAATTTTCATTCATCAATAGTCATCAAATGTTCAAGTATAAATGCTATTTAAAGAGGGGCTTATCTCGCCCAAAATCTAAGCATACAACATGGGGCAAAACAAGTCCACAAATTAAAATAAATAAATAATAATGGATTTGAAAATTTTAAACTCTAACAAACTTCAAAATAAAATAAAAATAAGCTGCATCATCTATCAAGGGTCATAGCAAGTGATTTTATCCGAGTCGTCAATTATCAAGATATCCCCATCACCCTATCTATCTAGCTATTTATATATTTAAATACATAGGTATACACACATATATATGTACCACAATTCTCTTCAACCTCTGCAACATTTTGGTCATGCCAATAAACAAAACCATTTCTTCACTACAAAAAAATAAATAATAAAAAATTAATTTTAATGATATCTTACACAACTTTAAATATATAAAAAAAAATTATATCATTTTTAATACAACAATAAGCTTCATTTCATATCCTACACAATTATAAACATAATTAACTAACCTTATTGCTCTTTATACACATATGTCAACAATTTTCATGGCATGACTAAACTGGTATCTTTGCCAAACAGGATAGCAATCAAGCCTTTATCCTTGGTGACCCAACTACATCAATCCTTTATTTCTATTGCACTCTTATCAAATAAGATGCCCCCATTTAGCTATAAAAATGTAAAGTCATTATTTATAATTTCTTGCTATGTCTTGCTTTGTCTTCTACCACTTTTTACATGAGCGACATCCAATTACGCAATTCTCCTTACTAAAGCATGTATGTGAAATATACACATAATTGTCAATGTGTATCAATATTGAATATAAGTAAACGTCCAGCTTTGTTTCAAGTTTAAACTAAACTAAATTTAAACATAAACATGTCTTTACACATATTTCAACATGAAAATCAATTTTACTTCTCATCCTACTACACACATTTCAAAACCATTTTATTTTAAACTTAAACAAGTACACATTTAAAGCATTGTCCAAGTAACTTTAAATGAGAAGCGAGTTGTCAATCATTTCACACCAAAAGGATATTACTAAATGTACACGGCAAAAATACTCCAAACACGTCCATTTTGGGTGAACCGTGAATGCTATAGAACACTTTAACCCACTTCACTGTACAAGCAATAAACTAATTAAAAGTTAATCTCATATTTCAACCTTATCTTTAATGCGCCTTAGACACCAAAATGTAAGAGTTAATTACTGAAAAGTCCCTGCAGTTAACCCACAATTACTTTTTAGTTCATGATTTTTAAAAACTTGCTGAAAGGTCAGTACAGTTTACCCAATATTACATAGAAGATCCTTTCGCTGTAAAATTTAACAAATTTTCAATTTTATTTCTAATACTTCAAAGTTCATATTTTTATCATTACAAAGTTCATATTACTTGCCGCCACAACCACCACCACCGCCTTGTCGACGCCGCCTCGCCAGAAGAGGGGGAGAGAGAGCGAGGAAGCAGAGGGCGCCGGCGACCCACCGCCACCCTTGTGCAAGCATATGCACTTGCGCAAGGGGGGGGAGAGCCAGAGACACAAAGAGAGAGAGAGGGGGGGGAAGGGGACGAGATGCTGACACTCCCTGCCCCTCTCCGAGAAAGAAAGAAAGAGAGAGGTAAGTTAAAAACAAAATTTTTAAAATTTAAAATAGAATATTCCGTAAATGTTAATAAAAATCGTCAATATGAACCTTTTATGTAATAATTATACTTTTCAAGGATCTTTAGTGCTATAATATTTTCAAAATAAGGACTGTCAGTAAGTTTTTGAAAATAATGAACCAAACAATAATAAATTAACTATAAAGACTTTCACTAATTAACTCAAATTGTAATATATCAGAAAATCACAGGCAACAACATAGCGACCAAATAAGGAATGCAAAAATAAAAGCAAAATCAAGACAGAGAAGAAAATTGCATTACAAGGGAACAATTGAAGGAATTCAGCAAGTTCAAATGATGTAACACCATGAAAGCAACAAAAGTCCACAAATCAATTGATTGATGCAAGCGAGTAAAACGTAAGCCGCCACTAACTTTGATTTCCCACTCTCAATCACCCCAGTCCCTACATTTCCCCATCCTTCACTAATTCCATCTCATGTACTATCCATCATCTCCACTTACACATTGCCCTATCTTTCCATCCCTTCCATTATCCTTCTTCATTGTCCACTCTTTAATTTGCGTGTGCTAAGAGAGAAGTACAAGTAGATAAAAACATAAAAAAATCAGACAGCTTAAGAGAGAATTAGCAATGTCATAACACGGTCTGCCCAACTTCTATATGAAATGTAGAAATGCCTTGAATTCTAAGTTATCTTTATTCTTTTGAACAGTTACCCAATCTCAATCATAGTTCATGTACTCCATGAAGACAACTTAGGGGACTTGAGATAGCACCAACAAGCAGGTTTGTCAGCACTCCCAAAACAAAATTAACTGGCAAACATATTTGGGAAGTTTACACTTGTTTCAAAATATTATATACCCATTTTGGATAGGGATATTGCTGCTACTAACTTTGAATTCTGAATAGCTATCACCTTTCTCTCTCTCTCAATATTTGGAATTGGTCATTCCAAATACATTTTTGCCTAGCCCTATTCAAGGATGTAGCCCTAGTAAGTAATAAATCTCATTAAATCTTTGTATTTACATGTGTTTGACCATTATTTGCATCAACTTACATATACAAGCGTACAAAATTACATCACTGAAAATTACAATATTTTTTAAACTTTGAGTAGGGGTGAGAGTTTAGCTTAAACATCAAAAATCCCTCAAATATTGTTCTATTTTTATCATAAATCAAGCTCGAATCAAAATATTTGAGCGAATCCACAAACCGATTAACTGACTCGACTACCTTTTCGAGCAGAGTAGGAGCTGACACCAGATACGATCGAGCTACCTCAGATCGAATCTATTTTAATAATTGATATATAAATTAGTTTTCTTATGTAATTGCAATGAATAGCATGGACAATTCTTCTTGGGAGGTTGGAGCTTCAAATCCACTTTGCTTCATCATTTAGAAAGTCATATTTTAAAAAATTTTGCTCTCCATGGAAAAATAAGTTTTTTTTTAAAAAAGTGGTATGATTTAGTCTGGCATTGGGAGTTTGAAAAGAGGAGAGAAGAGAAAGGCCTATAAAAATAAAAGATGGCTTGTCAAATTAAATGAAAACTTTAATAAAGGAAAAGAAACAAGCTGGCTCAAAACTGGCTCAAGTTGACTTAAGCTGGAGTAAATTCGACTCAACTTGGCTCAAATCGAAATGGTTCAAGCTAAGAGTCAATTTCCAAGTAGCAATATTTTTTTCTATCCAAGCTCAAGCTGACCTTGGCTTGACTCGAACTAAGATCGTTCTCCCCCCTAAATTTGAGTCTAGAAATGCCCATATTAATATGTGGCTTCGAGTCAGATTTCCAGCAAGCAAAGCTTAACTTGAAATTAAAATTTTTGATTTCGAATTGAATTCAATTCGAGTTCGATTTCACAAGTTTTTCAAAAAAGATTGTGGCGATATGATTGATCTAAGTGAGCTTAACATCCAAAAATAAAAATAAAAATAAAAATAAAAATAAAAATAAAAATAAAAATTGCACTTACATCCGACATTCTAGCAAAACTAAAGTTTGAAAAGAGTTTAAAAAAATGTAGGAAAACAGTAATACCAATTGTCATTCAAATAAATCTTTGAAAATTGCACAAGAAAAGTTTTTTGGCTCAAACTAAAAGTATGCTAAATAAGTAGAAAAAAAGTATATTAATACTCATTTACAAGAACAAAAACAATGTATAAGATTGTGCCATCTATAAAGTATTAAATTAACAAATCATACTTTAAAACTTAGGAGAATGATAAAGCATTGATCACGCCGTGATACAACAGTATCATAGAAGCAATTCAATGCCGAAAAACTTCACTATAGAAGCTAATTTTATATTCAAAAATTTAATGAAGTTTAGGATGAGAAAAAAATTATATTTGATTTTCATTGATTTAGAAAAAAACTATGATAAAATCACAAGTGCAGTGCTTTAGAGAGTTCAAAAAAAAATACTTTTGTTTAGCATACATTCAAATTATTAAATATATGCATAAAGGGTTGTTACTTAAGCTCATAAAGAAGAGAGTTTGACTAAGGATTTCTCTATTACAATTGGATTATACAAAAGCTCAACTATAAGTTCTTATCTCCTAACTTTGATTGTGAAAGTCTTCATTAACACATACAAAAAATGGTATTTTAATGTATATTTCTTGCAGATAATATTTTTTTGTTAATAAGATTACAAAAGGGGATAAAATAAAGCTCGAGTTATGGAGGAATACCTTAAAGCCTAAATATTTTATCTAAGTAGATCTATAACTAAATATATGTGGTATAAATTTAAATTTAGTTAACATAAAGGAAGTATTGAGCAGTGACCCTTGGTGATAAATTTATCGTGAAAAATAACCAATTTAAATATCTTAAGTGAATTATACAAAATAATGGTGATATTATTAATATATTAAGTAAGATGAATAAAATGAAAGAATGCATCTAATATGCTGTGTCACTAAACATTTTCACTAAGAAATAAATGAATTTTATAGAACGGTAGTAAGATCAGCAATATTATATGATATTGAATGCTGACTCACAAAATTAAAATACACAAATAAAATAAAAGTCACAAAGATAGCAATAAGGTGAATAAGTATATATGAAAAGACATGATGAAAAATAACATTGTTGATCATACTATTGTTCTATAAAATTCATATATAAGTTTTACATCATACAAGATGTACTGAGCGGTGATACTTTGGTGATAAATTTATCAAGAAAAATAACCAATTCAAATATCTTGAGTGAATTATACAAAATAAAGTGAAATAAATGGTGATGTTATTAACAATGAATAAGAATGCATCCAATTTGCTATGTGATAGAACATTTTCACTGACTTCTATATAAATTTTATAGAACAATAGTAAAACCAACAATGTTAAATGATACTGAATGCTGATACATAAAATAAAAATACACAAATAAAATAAGTGTCACAGAGATAAGAATCATGAAGTGAATGAGTATATATATGAAGAGGCCGGATGAAAAATAAATATATCCGTGAGAAAATTAAAATAATCTCAATTAAGGATGAGTTCAGAATAAGGCAACTTAAATGAATTGGGCATACAAATCATAACTGATAAAAGCTCCAGTAAAGAGAGTTGGATCATTGAATTCTTCTCATAAAAAAAAAAGAAAGGCAACAAAAAACTATAAAAAATAATATTACCTAAAGTAAATGAGTTATATTTAACAGAGTGCAATAAAAATAAAGAATTGATGCAGCCAGCCCCACCTAATGAGGTAGAGGCTTAGTTGTCATTGTTGTACATAATATCTAAAATATTACATTAGAGCTTGTGAATTTTAATTCAACAAATCAAATTTGAGATTCAAAATTTACATTAGATTCTCCAAAGCTAAATACCACCACCAATTTTTCTATAAAATGAACCACTGATCACTCAATCTAGTGGCAAATGAAATAATCAAGTGGAGCACTTAATTTCAATTAATATCAAATAAAGTAAGTTTTTAAGTTTGGAAATAAATTATGCCTCCATAAAAAATTCACATTCTCAGAAGTAATTTAACTTGTAAATGTGCTCTACAAGGCATGTGATGCACACAGGCAAGATGAGCATGATGCAAACAGCTAAACTGGCTATTGTAATGCAATCTATTAGAAATTCAAAATTTTGATTTAATTTACTCCATGAATGTGTTTTATAAGGAATGTAAGGCTCCTAAGCGAGAACATAGGTGAACGATTTGGATGCCTATTGTGAATCAACGTGGCAGGCAACTTAACGCAACAGAAATGTAGTACGACATTAGTGAGAGGCAAGGGAGCCAGACAATGTTACAAGTTGGCAATGAAGTGTGTTGCGCAAAAGGGAGATGGAGAATACGGTGTTGGTTCAGATGGAACTAAACTGAGAACCAAGCAGATTTATAGCTCAAAGAGAATGACAACAATAGCAAAGCCGAAAGGAAGAGGAAAATCATACGGTTTTTGTTATTTCTCCCATCTTCAGTTAAAGCAAAGAATCTCACTCAGCAATGTCCCTACTCTTCCATTTACCAGGATGTAAAACTTACAATTTTGGATCAATGATAAATATTGTCAATTTTAATTCAAAAGAATAGATCTAAGATAAACATTTTCACAAGGTAAATACCAACAGTATTTTTTCACCCAAATGAATTTTGGGTCTAAATATCACATTGAGAACCTAACTTTCATTGATATCGAATAATTATTATGTGCTTAAGTTCCACATGAAAGTATATCTCTATCAAAAATTCAAGTACTAACAAGGCATGCAAGGCACTCGAGATAAAGCAGGATGTTGTGAACAACTCAAATGGCTTTTATGGAGATCTTTATCGGAAATCTAGGCACTCAAATGTAATTTAAACCATGACTATACTCTACGTGCCATGCAAAGCACTAGCATAAGAGCATGATGCTGCAGACAACTCAAATGGCTAATGTGGGGATCTCTGTCAAAATTCCTCCACTTCAACGTAATTAAACATGCAAATATGCTTTAAAGTCATGCAAAACGCTTGGGCAAGAGCAGGATGCTAAGAAAAACTCAAGTGGCAATTTCAATTTGACGCGGCTAGCAGGGTGGCTCTAGTGTACAATGTTGGCGAGACGTATAATATGGGTGCTATTTGCTACATAGGAGATGGAGACAAACAATGAGGCGGCAGCATGGAGCTGAGAGCAAGGTGAATCTTTGGCTTATAGAGAACAAGGATAAAAAAACCAAGGAAAAGTTTTAACTCATCATTCTCTAACAATTCCATTACAATAGTTTAGAGCCACTTACATAGAGCCACGTAAAATTTAAAATTCAATTGTATAATAATGCTCACTATAACCTATAATAATAAGAATTTAAAATTCAAAATACATAATTAAATGAACTTATTTGAATTTCAAATTTTGAAAATATCCACAATGAGAGAAATCTCCAATCATCCTATTTAGCAATCCATCACATAATCATACATTCATACCCAACCTACTAAATCGGTCTTCGCTCATACTTCCAACTAAATTAATGTCACATTGTGAGATATCAATCATGGACTATAGAATTTGTTTGGAAAGAATCAACGGATTGATGGTAAATGTCCCTGCAAACCTTGTCCCTCTCTACCCTCCCTCATTTATTCCAAGTTTAGTAAACATCCCTCTGTCTCAAAATTTTAGGTAGCTCAACTGATAAACTTCCTCCCCTCCCTCATTTATTCCGAGTTTGGTAATTTTCCACAACTTAAAAAATAAACTCCCCTCCCTCCCTCTCTGTTCACCATATCCCATATCCCTTACTACTTTTTCTTCCTAATAACATGATATCACAGATCACAGCATACCCAATAAAGCCCCATGAGATATTGCTCATTGTCAACTAAATCCCAACTAGAACGGAAGTACAGAAGTTAGAAAATATTTTCCAATGAATATTAAAAATAAAGAATAAAACTAGAAACTTGAATGATAATGACAGATATGAATTGGCTGCTAAATTAGAGACATCCAGTAAATTCTGATATGTCATTCAAGAAATATAGATAAATTAACCCGTAGAATTCAACATAAAATCAGGATAACAATAAACGACAGATTTTTGTTCCTACTTGACATTAATCTACATGTGCAGGAGTACCAGAAAAACCACGAGTCTTTGGAGCATTGAGGAAGTAATTACAAGAGCAAGCTAGTTTCGTCAACATATACCAAGAAACTAATACAAAATATCTCCACACCTATCTACATTTAAAAAAAAAACAGACATCATACCAGCTTAAACCCATTAAAGATACCAAATAAGAGTTTGAAAAGAAACTTTGAGGAAAGAAAATTGAGAAAACAACAAGAGAAATAGAAGCCTGGCATCATCTACCAGGTGAACCTACGGGATTGTACCAAAAAAAAACGTCTTAAGAGAAGAATACCTAAATCAAATGTTTGCTGAAGCCTAAATATCAAGTTAACCTACAATACCACCCTTTCTATGGCATTCGTAAACATAGAAAGAGTACGTCAGAATCATTGCTTAGCCAATCGCAGTCAGCTGAATATCTGTATTCATTAAAAAGATAACTAATTATATAAGCCACTATGCTCTCAAACATGCATACATATATTTGTGTGCGTGACAGTCTATCTAGCATTTCCAAGGAAGAGCACCTAAACCATTACTCTATAGTATACCTCACCTGCATAAGTGTGGCAAAAATGCTTTAGTTCGTAAATGACCAATGGACAAAACATATATAACAGCAACCCATTGAAGATAAAAATAACATGCCTAGGCTTTACAAACTAACAAAGGAAATGAAACATGAGAAGGAAATTAGGACTGGGAAATCACAACATAATATTATGACTTAACACATAAAAACTTTAATGCCTTTGGTACAACAACAACAACCAAGACTTCAATGCGTCCAATAAGTGGAAAAAATAACCTTTCGTTTGAAAATTTTTGGGCATCTTTGAAATGTGTGTGACAGGAAATAAGTCAATTTGTTATGTTAAAAGCCGTATAAGAGATGAAATATGGTTGGAGTTTGTATTGAAATTTATGTAGGATATGCCAATGAGTTAATCTTTTATATTTGAATTAGAATATGACATAAAATTAATTTACATTACTTTTTTTAAATGAGGACGAAAGTAAATTCCAAGCCATGGCAAACGTGGAGTAAAAAACAACTTGTCAAGACAAAATAAAGAGGCAATTACATATAAGCCACTAAAATCTAACAATTTTACATATTTGACACTAAAATCTTTAATATTTATATATTGATTACAAAAATCATATGAAAATTACTCTATTTCATACATGCCGCAATGTGGCATAAGTTGTGCATGAGTTATAATTTTTATATAATTTATGTGGCCAATAGGTAATATTAAAGGTTTGAGTATCAAATATGAAAAATAGCTAAATTTTAATAACATGAAGGTAATTTTTCCTAAAATAAAAAAAACGATGCAAAAACAGAATATGCAGTCCTATCCAAAAAACCCGAGATAGGCAAATTTCAAGAATTCATTGAAAGCACCAAGGCATAGAGATTAAATCATACCACAAGACATCTCCATTTTGAGCCAGGCCATCGTACAGGATCCAGCTCACTAACAGCAGTTACCAATCCAGTATACCTAGAAAATCATATTATAATTAATACTAAAGAAAATAGGCCAGTAGGTTTTTTCCCCTGTATTCCGCAATAAAATCATCCTAACCTTCTCTCTGCTGCATCATCACTATCAAAACGCATTTTAAACCTAGCTCCTCCGGAAATTGCATGATTGCAGCTTTTCCTAAACTTCCAATGAGGTATAATGAACTCTGATTGGTTAACCCTACAGAGTTTAAATGTCAGCGCCTCATAAGCATTAAAATAGAATAAAGAGCAAAATAAGGAACATATATCCAGAAGCCAATAATGAATGCAGATAAAAACATAGGGAAAAGGTCCAAACGCACAATCAAAAAGCAGCAAAAGGTATCATCACTATTATCATCAGTGAAACATATCCAAATAATATATATAACTGCTTCTAAATTCACATCAATTGTAATTCATCATCAAATAGCCACACCAACATATCTCCTTACAGTATGCACAAATCAAGAGGGTTATCACATTTCAAAAAAAAAATCAAGAGGGTTATCCTTCTAAAAGTGATACCACCTCCCACTTCCCTAAATAAATTCAACAATTACAACGTTGTCATAATCTAAAATATTAAGCAGTTATTTCACACTGCTGCTTCCGGACAGGCTCAATATTTGTTCAATAATATTGGCTATTTCACACTGCTGCTTCCCGACACTTTCCTGGCTCAATATTTCTTCAATAATATCGGCTATTATAATAAACATCAGTCATAAACAATGAGCATCTTGCCCCTTCACTCTAACCCCACTAGTTGGGGGGACCACAGATAATGCTTAAAGACTGTCATGCTACTATGAAACTTTATTTCCAATCATCATATGTAACATTGAACAAAACATTGTTTCACATTTCAATCACACAATTTCGAAAAAGAAAAGTCCCAATAAGCTTAGCGGAAACACACCATGAAAATCCAGATTCATAACAAGACCTGCAACAAAAGAGAACCAGGAAGCAAATATCAGCACGTAGGATTTGCATGGTTCGAAGAAAAACTAGTGCGGAAACATATAGAGCACGTTATGGATGGGATTATCAAAGACCCGCCAGGGCTGATTCTACACTCCCCTTATTATTTGACTGAGTCAAATTTAGTAAGTCAAGTCTACTGATTTGATTGAGTCAATTTAATTATAACTTGTCGAGCCCATTTGACCAAGTCGTTACAATGGAGGCAGGAACCAACATTGAATTTGATGGCTAAAATGACATTATGTGCAGAATCAAAATTCAAATTAAAATTGATTGAAGATAATTGGAGATTTTTATATTAACTTTATCCACATTTGATCTGATTTGAATGGATTCTGGGAGACTTGAAAACTAGCCATATTTGGATTTGATATTATTTTATTATAATAGAATATAATTCCATATTGTTTTGCCCTATTTGGTATTTTATTCTCAGCATTTACATATTGTAATTTTCAAATTTTATCATAAAATCTCTCTATATAAAGGGGTTGCACAGTATTGTATTGGTTGGTTGCAATTGTTGAATAAAATTATATGAGTTTTTTCAAAGCTTAGATTCAAATAAAAGGGTTGATACTCTGGAGAAAGAAATGGTAAGGGTACCCTTAAATGAAAATCCTTTAATATCTATTTATCCAGTGAAAAATAAAAAAATGGTCTACCAGACTTAAATCATTTTCCCTCTCTCCCTGCGAATGCGACATCAGTGTCTACCTCAATTCCCCGTGCTCCACGCTCAGTTCCCAAGCGCGCATCCGCCACCGTCTGCCCTGACATCTCCCCCACCATCCACCCCAACAATCTACCGTCGACCACCCCAACTTTGTCGCCACTCAAGCAAGAGCCCCGTGCCAGCGTACTCACAGGCCTAGCGCAGTACTCCCGCAAACCCAACGCAGTGCAACCACACGCTATCACATGCGCACGCCAGACCCTCATGCCGCAACTCGCATCCTATGTGCCCACAGCTAGCCCTCACCATCCCACGCCCCGCATGACCGTGTAACGCTTTCGTAGTATGCTACTCATATGGGTATAATTTTTTTATCAAGCTCAATTATTCATTGATTATTTACGTTCAATAAAATAATTTTTTGCTGTTTGATTACCTAATTTAGCTCTAATGGTGTGATCATATATTTACTAGACCAAAATTTATTGTTGAATTTGATTTGTGAGGCATCTGACCATAATTTTTAAACTTTCAAATATGATCTCTTAAATTTAAATCGACGCCTTACTCTAATTTGATAAATTCATATTTATCAGACGATTCGTTTTAATTTTAATTTACGAGATTTACAAATCTTTTTTATAATATAATTTATTCAGAAATATTCTTGCTCTTAATTAAAATAATTTGTTAGTTAATTTTATTGATTATGAATTTAAATATCATTCGCATTTCTGTCCCGCATCACATTAGTTTAAATTTGAGAATTATCTATCAAGTAGATTTGGCTAAAACTAAACAATTTTATTTTAAAATTGCATTTTATATAATTTTAAAATAAATTGTTTTAAATTTTAAATTAATTTTTATTTAATCCCACTTTGCCAAATTGGAGTTGTAACATTAAGGATTTTCCTATTTATAAGTCTTAAGCCAGTACGTATTTTAGATGCCTTATGAATAAATTTAATTTGCTTTTTAATTCATTTTAAATCACGATCCATGGAATTCAATTAATTTTCAATTCTGAAAGAAAAAGGCTAGCCATAGAGTAAAAATCCCTAAACTTCTAATTTCACTTTCTAAATTCTTCTTTCACTTTCTAAACCCTAGATGTCACTGTCCCGCAATAGCTTTTGTATGAGAACTTGTTGTCCCGCACCAGAAACCCACGTACGTCCTTAGTTCGAGCCAAGCCAAAAAAAATCTACTAAGTCATACGAGTCTCCAGGGCAATTACAACAAGAAACTATAATGTGGAAGGGTATCTTTCCATACAATAGGAGTCAAGACTTACGACTAATTTAGTTAGAGAACTACTATTGGATAACAGGGAAAAAATATATATTAGTTTATAAATGTGATGGAAAAAAAAATTATTTTAATAGTGAGAGATATGTAAAATGTAATATAAAGCTGATTTTAATGTTAAAATTATAATGGATGCAAAATAAAGTTAACTTTTAAGGTTTAAATGTGTTGAATGTGAAATAAAGTTATTGAAATTTGTAATGAATTTGACATACTAATAAAATATTAATTAAGCTTTTTTAAGCTACGAACCAACAAGGTCTTAGTCTCTCTAAGTGCTATATGATCAAATTGGGAGCAAAGGTCATCTGTTTATAGCTAAGGGTGATGCCATGGTTGATAATTGATTGAAAATGGATCCATCAACCTCTAGTCTAACCTATCTTAGCCCCGTGCGGCCATGCCTTCTTGAACTATTAAATAACTACACAACTAGGTGTTACTAAGAACATGTTTAGCTAAATTTTAATTTTTGGATTGGAGAGAGAGTATAATGAAATAAGTGTAAGTGTGAAATAAAATTATCTTAATATTATGAGTTGTATAAGAAGTAAAATAAACTTGATTTTTATTGAAATATTTGTAAAATGTTAAATAAAATTTACTTTTTATGTTGAGATTAGAGTATAAGGTGAAATAAAGTTCATTTATCATGTTGGAATTGTACAGAAGATGTCTCAAATGGCTAGGACCTTCTTAACATAAGGATATTAAACATGGGAAATGGCAATTTTCGCTCCTGATATCTGGAGAAACCCAAAGAAATGCCTTAATGTATCAAAGGAGATCCTAAAGAGCATCCAGGATTGGTAGGGACATAACTTTTGGTGTCTGCCTTGTTTGGCAACAATCCAAAAAAAGGCAAATGAACATTTTATCAATATTCTAAATATATCACAAATTTCAACAACTTTATCACATCCAACACAAATTCTAACATTAAAAATTAACTTTATTTCACATGCAACATAAATTTTAATATTAAAATTAACTTTATTTCAAATCTTACATATCTCTTAATATTAAAATAAATTTCTTTTATATCACGTTTATAAAATAAAATATTCACTTTTTTTTCCAAAAATAACTCCCAACCAAACAAGGCCTATGTTCATTCAGGAGACTGAAAATGATGGCCTGGCTCAACAATAGTCCAAGGGTTCCCGAACTCAGAGAATCTATTTGAGTTACTTGGAATGCCACGTGGATGACCAGGATTAAAGCGTTGCTTCGTCCATAAACATATGTAAAAGATGTATTACCAAAATGGTTGCATCACTAAGCATAAATGGCAATGATCCTCAAGACTGGCAGGGGATTGTCACTGAATCTATCAACTTCACGCCATCAAACGTCTAAATCATGGCGGGGTGAGTGCCACATGTCTTCAATTATTCAAGGACTGGACGCTTGGGGATTATTATGAAGCAAGCTGCAAGGATGAACTATAGTGAACAAGGATATGCTGATGTGGAAGTTGTTGGATTATCTATGAGGGAATGTATCAGATAGAATTTCTCAAAAGATGTCTCTTCAAAGAAATGCCTTAATTTATAGGAGTTCCTAAAAAGCTTCCTCAAGATATATTGATTGGCAGAGATACACCTTTCGAGTATCCTCATGATCTTTCAAAAGACCAGAGAAGATTCTGCTCAGTACCAATCGGTATCCAAGCTCAATCAATTTGTCAGGGTTACTTGGAATGCCAATTGAACAACCAGAATTTGAGTTTCACTTTATCCATAAACACATATATAAAATCTAATTTGACATGGCAATTACATCAACACCAAGCAAGGATTAACAACAAAAACATTCATTCATCAGCATAAAATTTTCCCCCTTAAAATTATTGCATGACTGAAAGTCATTCTTCTACACAATCAGTTAACAATAGTTAAGACTGCATTACCTATTGACTTGCAAATAAAGGGCAGATCAAATTCATCAGCAAAAGCCACTTCATTCTTTTAATATTCCTTTCAAATACTGGACTAGTTAATCAACAACTAGTTCTACACATAAGACCTCTAGCATCTACATAATTACTCAAATTGGCTAGAATATCAAGGATCATCACCGACAAGGTTGCATCAAAAAGCATAAATGATCCTTCAAGTTAGAAAGCATACTGACTGTCAGATAATCCACACTGAATGTCAACCCTCATGGTTTATAAGGTTTTAACAAAAATTTAAAAATCCAATTGCTGTTTTCGCAGAGACTACAAAGGATTCGAGAACTAGTCCACCTCTAATGAAAAACGTGTAACAAAGACTTCATGGCTACAGTTAGTTTAATATCAGCTAGCATGGCATCAAAAATAGAACAAAAATTCCATGCATATCTGACTTAAAAGAAACAGGCAAATCTCTCCAAGAAGCATTCCTTTTAAAGGGCTAACTAAAAACGTCAAACAATCATGCAAGACTAACTTCGATAATTCAAGAAAGAGTAAGAATAAGTATGACAAAGATTTTTGCATTACACCATGTTAATTACATAATTACATAAAAACTAAAAATAAAGAAAAAGTCTGTCATGGAAAATGCAAACAAGAATACTAATGATAAAAAAAGCAAGGCCTTTCTCCATGTCCTACACTAAAAAGCAATATGGAAAATGCAAACAAGAGTACCAAAGAGCAAAAAAACAAGGCCTTTGTCCATGTACTGCACTAACAAGCAATGGAATCAGATCTCACAAAAAACCGTTACCTCGGTTTATAATTAACTTGAAACATGCTCTTTGATGAAATTGCATCCACAATAGATGATAAATCCCCAACCCCAACATTTAAACTCTGGTTAGGAGGCAGAGAATAAGAAATATTTAGCTTTAGCTGAGATGCCCTGCGAATGCCCAGCCGAAGCTCCCCATCATCTCCGCTATACAAAAAAAGAACAAAAAAAATATTATGGAAAACGCTAGCAACATAGGCATACATACTTTTTAACATAGCTCTGAAAATACCGCAGAAAAAGAACAGCATCCCCACAGACAAGTTTCTTCTTGTTAACAAAAGCACTCCACCCTGTAGTAAGCAGATGCCTGCGAGGTTGTCCTGGTATTAAACAGAAAGAATCATTTGCATAAGAAAAAAAATCAACCTCCCTTTGTTAAAGCTGGAGCAACTAGGTCACACATAGTACGTCAACTTAAACTGGAAAAGATTAGCATCATTGTAGTCACTATGACAAACATATGCGAGCTCCAAATTAAAATGCACGTTAAAAAAAAACTGACTTAGCCAAAATATTTGCCCACAAAAGATAGAAAACTTTGCAGAATCATTTTAATCAGTGAAGCAAAGAAGAAATAAATAGAACCGTAATAGTACTGCATATCGGGAAGAAGATGCATAGTTATCTGAAGCAGACCACCAGATGAAGTAGTACTACTAGAAGTTGTCGTAGTAATAGACTCAGGTATTCAAGATAAAAATTGCATTTATCCTATAGGATTTCAAAACGAAATCCAAAAACTGAATGAGCACCATGGAGAAGTTCCAAAAACATGGAAGTCAGGTTAAGCAAAAAAGATTAAGCTACTGGAGGATGAACCCTATTGAATAATGATTTACAGGAATGATTAGGTTTGCTTAGAAGTATACCCCTGTATATATGCCGAAACCTCCACTCCACACCATGCAAATCCTTTGCAACAAGCTCCTGAGAAGGCCTCTGCTGCTCGTAATCCTAAAATATAAGCAAATTTAAAGACAATCAACTTTATAATGGAATCACAGAAAGACACAAAATTATTGCTCATATCTACCAATATCTTTCATCAAGTAATTGTGACGACTAATTTACCAGTGGAGGAAAGCAGTCCTCGGCAGCTCTGCGTGGAACAGAAAAGCCTCCATGAGTGCTGGTGTCAGAGGCCGTGAGAGTCTTGCAGAACATGTGAGGGATTGGAGATTTTCCTCCTACATCTATCGAATCTACTTCCTCCCCTTCTCTCTCTGCTCCTCCTTGCATCTGCTTTTGAACTCCCTGCATCACATCTAATTCCTCAGCAATAAGCTTGAAAGATTAATTCTCTGAACAAGACGAAACCTAGACATAGCAGTAATCCTTGGCTCTTCGCAGCGACTTCAAGGATGTGGAACAAAAATCGAAGACCAAGCACAGCAGAAAACCATGCCCAATTACAGAGCCTTCAAGAAGATTGTATAACCCAATTAAGAAATCACCTTAATCGTAATTACCCATAATTAAGAAATCCAAACGAGAAACAAATAACCAAATCCTTTCTCCATACCGAAAATTCAAAACAACCAAGGAAAATGAAAGAAACGGCAGTTTAAGGACAAACAAGAGTTAAAGAAAAACGAAAGGCTGGATTTTTATGCCCAAATGTACGGAAATCTACCTCGTCTTCAGCTACGAGAGAGAGTTGAGCATAAACCTCATCCGTCGCCGCTTCGGCCTGGAAAGCAAGCCACAGCTCCCATTAGATCTCCATCAAACTCAGAAAACCCATACTTGCAGGTGGAAGTACGAAAAGGAAGGCAAGGTAGAAAACCACTAACTTGCAGCCGGACATCAACCACGCGGCAGAACACATGAGGAGGTACATCGTATCGCAGCATCATGCCTCCAGTAGCTCCGTCGCTCCCGCCGGCGAGATGCTCCAGGTGACCCTGCGGCAAGTACACAACCACGCTACCCTTTCTCGGCAGCGAAATCCGCGGTCCAGCGCAGGCATGCCAAAGCTCAAGGCAAACCGACCCTGCGCCTGCCGTTGGCGGCTGCTGTTGGAGCGTTGCTGGAATCTCCGCCGATTCCTCCTCCTCCTCCTCAATCGTGTTCAGATCGATCCCCATCCCTCTAAATTGCTCAAAGTCCCAACCAACGTAGCGCAACCCTAAAAATGGAACAGGCTAGCGGAGGCAATCAACTACGCCGTAGAGGCGGCGCCATCGCGCCCGCCATGAGAGAGGCGTGAAGGTGGGAATGGAGAGAAGTGGCTCGCTTCTTATCCCGCTAATAGAGGGACAACACCGCAACAGGATGGGGTTGCAAGCGCTGTAATTCAGTAACTTTCATTTTTTTAACGAGAGATGACAAGATGAATAAGATACGAGGGGAAGCAGAAGAAAAGGGCTTCTTTTTTCCTCGACCACTTCGGGGGAGCTCCTCCTATAACATCAGCTTTGCCAAAAGCGGAGGAGTCAAAAGCGACGGGCTAACCATGCCTCTTCCGTACTGCCTGCGCCATTCTCTCTCACCCCCGAGCTCCTCCCCCCCCCCCCTTGAATCCAGCTGCTGCTGCCCTACTTCAAACCCTACGCCTCAGCTGCTCTTCCTTTATTTATTTCATTTGAGCAAAAGCGGGGGCAGAGTATTAGCATAGAACACAACGAGGGAGAGATTGAAACGGGGAATAGAAAGCGAAGGAGAGAGAGAGGAAGAGTGAGAGTGATGGAACGTAAGGTCTTCTTTCTCTCTTTCTAGGTTTTAGGGGGGGCGTGGGGTCCCCGTGGAGCCACGGCTGCAGAGCTGCAGGGGCAGCAGTGGATGCTGGCGCTGGCGCTGGCGATGGCAGAGCGAGCCAGCGGGTCAGCTGCAGGGGTGGGGGAGCGAGCGGGGAGGGCGGTAGAGAGAGAATGGTGGTGGTGGTGGTGGTGGTGGTGGTGGGGGAGGAAGGAGGGTGACTGCTGGCTTCTTTATTGCTTTATTTTCGTTTGTTTTCTTCTTTGGTCGCTGTTTATTTATTGCAGTATCAGCTGACAAGACGTGAAGCCGTTCTGCTTTTCCGGGTGCTGTGTCTCATTATGCCCTCCCTCCCTCCCTCCCTCCCTCTCTTTCTATCTCCTCTTTCTCTTTCTAACCCTAATTTCTCTCTCTTCCTCATCTGTGTTTATTTACTAATAAAATACAGTTCTGCGGAGCGTGGTGGATCGCGCTGGAGTATTTGCAGTTTGGTTCCTTTCGCTTCAGTAAATTACATAAATTTGGTTACTGGCGAATTACAGGATTTTTTTGTTATTTCCAAATTCAGAGGGAAAGCGAAATTACGTTTTTGTCCGGGTCGTTTTTCTGACTTCGCGTTGGATTTTGGTCTACCAGGTCGCGGTCAAACTAACGTTGACCCGTCAAATGTGATTAAAAGACATGAAAGTCACGGTGTTGCAAAAGATATAACAAATAGGAGAATAAAATTTGGCAAGATATGTTACTCGTTTAGTTCGAATTTTTTTTAAATAAAAAAAATTTAATTTATTTTTTAAATTTAATATTAAAAAAATATATAAAATATGAAATAAAATTTATTCTAATATTTATATTTGTGTTAGATATATAATAAAATTAATTTTAATAATTAAAATTTATATTAAACTAAAAAAAAATCACGAAATAAACGAGGTCATGTCAGCTTGAATTGAAACTGTGCTTTAGTTCTAACAGCTGGGGCCTTTTTCTAATAAATTAAAAATAATAATAATAATTGAGGTCTTCAAGCTCCTTAGTGATGTAATTAAGTTTGTAGTTATTTGATAACGTAATAATTATGCCTTCTCAAATATCAATCTTTTTAGAGTAAAGAAAAATTACAATGCATATAACAAAAAAGCAGGTCAATTGTATTACTAATGTAGGGCTTAAGCCTCTATTGCGAGGTAAGCCGCCATTATCTAACAGTATATAGATGGTCAAAGAAGATTCTCCTCACTATTTTTAGTGAAAGTTAACAATTAGTGATTAGTAGATATGCTAATATTGGGGTGAGTTTTAGCTACCTGGCTCAATTCCCTAATATCTACTTTTGCACGTTGAGATGAACAAAATTCATAGATAGGTGGTATTTAATGCACTAGCATTCTCTTTTAAGTCTTTAAGTTAATTTTTAATATTAAAAAACATTTAATCATGCTTTTTAATTTATCATAGTTTGATGACCTCTCTTATTATTTATGATATATAGAGTTATTGCTTCTTAGCGAATGAATGTGATCCAAATAATAAGTATGTTATGCTATTAATATGGAAAGTTAAAATGTTTAAAACAAGAATCATCTCTAGTGAAAATACCAAAGAGAAATTTAAATTTAATATCACTAATGACGTATGCACAAGAGTCGGTGACATACCTACAGTTGGAAGATGTTCTAACTAATATGTAATGAATGTGCTCAAATTTTCTATGTGAATATCAATCAACAGTAGATATCAAAATAATAAGATTTTCGCTTTTTGTATTCTAATATATAGATGTTCCTTACGTATGCTAAGAGATCTATCATAATAGGCTGCATAAATAAGAAATTAGCTTATGCAAAAAAAAATTCAATGAAAATTTAAAAATGAAAATAATATTACTATGATTTGAATCAGACATATAATAATTAATATCTAATAAAATATTCTCAACAAATAATAGAAAAATAATTCACTATTGAAAGTGAAGTAGAAGACTAATATAACACCTATAACATCCAGAAAAATATCGACCCCTATAGATTATCTATATTCGTAATCTCAAATATCAGCTGGACAAATAGTGTAACTTGAATACAAGAAAAAGCAAATAGGACTTCATGACGATATTTTTTCCTACAACCACCAAAAATATCTATCAATATATTAAATGCAATATTATGCCTGAAAACACGGTCATAATAAGATTTACAATGCATAGCATAAACACCTGAAACATCTAGGAGCTTACTATGACACAAAAGTCATTATGTTCTTGAACGATCATAAGTATTGACAGGCAACAATGTCGAAGAAAGACACATGACTTAGTTGGTGAAAACAATGATTATCACCTGAACTAATGTGGCTATAAAAAATCTTGATCATAATTAGATATCAAAACTAGAGCATCAATATGAAATCAAGGAAAGTATCAGGTCACACAATTGGAATATAATTTTATCATAAAAGCGAGTAACCAAAAAAAGCTAATGTTTAACAGGGACATCTGCTTTCAGATGACACGGCTATGATCACCTCATTAGAAAGAGCTTGTTGTGCATCGAGTAAGTTACAAAGCGACCAACAAATAACTCAGATTGGACATACATGTGAAGAAAGACAATTTGATAGTGAAAAACATTAAACACATTATAAGAAATGACATCTACGATATTTTGAGTGAAGGTATTAAAAAATAGGGATAATTACCTACATGCCACACAATTTAGTTTTATTTATGCCTTACCCATCCATTCTTAGTTAATTACGCTATACACACTCAAAATATTACAAAATCTTACATACACACATTTGAGTTACAACTGAATCAAAATCTATTTGAAAAAAAAAATATTCTGTTAGTAAATCATTAAAATTATATTTTTACTTTTAATGGTACATATTTTTCTCTTCCTCAATACCACACTAAAGCGCTGATTTGTCCTAAAATCAATTCACATCACGGATATCTCCTTCCTTTGCCGTCACCTAAATATTAAGGTTTTAGAATTTTTTACTCAAAATATATTTAAATATTCTTAAAATAATATGATGAACGACTCAAATTTTTTATAATCTAACTATAGTTAAGTTATTGAAAAATTATGATTACTCATTATAATAGAAATAAGTTAAAATATGTACATGTAAGATTTTATAATATTTTGAGTGTGCATAGCATAATTAACTAATAATGGATGGGTAAGATATAAATAAAATTAAATTATGTGGCACGTAGGTAATTATCACTAAAAAAATATTATATTTGCATATAATGACATGAAAAATATTTTTTGTTAAGTGGAGAATGGAGATGATGATGTGTTTCCAAAAATGGGAGATGGGCAAGGGCAAACAGGGTATGCGATCTGAGAATTATTGAGCGGCTGTGGTCCAAGCAGTGGTGGGGCCGGGCTCGGGTTGGAGAGATGGGTGGCTTAAACCTGGTCGGACCCGCGAGCTGTACTCCCCGGGCCGGAAAATAAAACGGATCGGCGACGGGGAAAAAAGGACAAGATCAGGGCCAGGCGGGGTGGGGGGCGCCGTGCGGGCCCGGACCGCTCGCCATGATTCCTGTCTGGTTTCCAACAGTTAAAAGGCGCTCGTCCCCACCGGACCGCACCCGGGTCCCACCTCTCGGGCTCGTTTGCACCACGATAAAATTTCATCTCCTCGAAAAATGTGAATTTTTTTTTAACTGAATTTTTTTTTTTTAAAAGGATGCCATACGGTAAATTACTTACAGATACCATTATAATTGGTTCCCAAATAGGTACTAATATTTGAATTAATTATAAATTAGCCTAAAATATTTATAGCATTTTAATATTTTATACTATTTTTTGAAATGTAAGTATTATTATTCTTTTTTTTTTAATTTTCCTCTCTGACATTATAATTTTCTAGCTTCACTTAAATTTACAGTGGTATAATTCAAACATTGGCCCTGTTTATTTGTAAAATTTAATTTAAAAAAATTAAAATTAACTTAAATAGAAATAATTTTTTATTAAAAATTATGAATAATATTAAATAAAGTTAGTTATTATATTAAAATATATGAGAGATATGATATAAAGTTAGTTATTACATTGGAATACGTGAGAGACGTAATATAAATTAATTATTATTTTAGTAATGTGCGTAAGATGTGAAATAAAGTTAATTTTTAATATTAAATTTTATATTTGATGTGATATGTCAGTTAAAATTAAATCAGATTAATTTTTAACATCCAAATAAATGAGACCAAAATATAATAGTAGCTGAATAAACTCCCTCTTAATTGAAATAATAAAATATCATAATATTATTATTCTTTGAAAAAATACTATGTCACTCTATCTAGTCCTTCATTTTAAAAAAATCTAGCTTTTTCATAATATAAAAAAATATAATATATAATTATACTTTCAAAATATGTAATAATATGTTTGAATATTTAATTTTAGAAAGAAAATGAGTAAAAATGTGTTTTTTCAAAGTGATATTAATATATCTAATTTTGACTTATTTTTTTATTGTTTACATCAGTGTCGCCCATTTTGGTAAATAATTAAAAGATAAAAATAAAATAAAAAATAATTTAAAAATTTTAAATGTAATTAACAGAGAATATGTTTAGGGCTGTTTACAATTGATTTAAGCGATATTGAAATTTATTTACAATGAGGCTCTAACCTTGAGCGCCGGATTGTAATTTAGCCATCCATAAATTTTTCTTACAGTCAAATTTTAAAATGAGTGTAAAATTGCATATGAGTTCTTAAGATCGAAGCCTCATTACAAAAGTACCTGGTATTTTTGTTTACTGCATCCGAGCACACTTTGTGAAATTCCAAATAGTCCCCAGAAAAGTTTTAGCATTTTAGTTAGATCCTGTTAGACTTACGTAAACCGGGTCTTGACGTGATTTGCCATTTGATTTTATAAAAAATTGATGCGGAATTGCTCTCATCATAACATATAAATTCCAAATTAAATTTTTTTGCGATTTTTATCAGCTCCATACGCCTCTTCCAATTTGTAAATTAGTAAATATTTCACTTTATTTTCTATTATGTTTTATAAAATTTATTTAAAATTTTAAATTTTTCAAAAAAAATTCATTATTATTTTTTAAATTTACATTTTATTTTAAAATTATGATTGTGTAATTCAAACTTAAGACTCTTTATTATTCAGGCAAACTCCTTTTCAATTAAAATAGGGAACTATAAAAAAAATAATTAAGGGACACTTCTAAATAAAAGGTAATATGAGTAATTCAAGTAATAATTATTGGGTTAGTTTGGTTAGAATAAAAAATATTATTTAAAAAAAAATTTATAAATTTTTTAAAATATAAAAATGATGTAAAATAAAGTGAATTTATTCTGTCAAAAGTAGTATTTTATGTAAAAAATAATAATTTTATTTATTAATAAATATATAAAATATGAAAAAAAATATAATTGTATAATATTTAAATTTATATAGAATGAGGTATAAAAAAATTTTATAATTGTTTTTGAAATAAATTATGGTATTTTTTTTAGGATTACCAAATGGAACCATGGCATCAGAGGAACCCAAAAGGGACCCAAATGTAATAAGTTTAGATAACGTAATCAATTTGAGGACTGACCTCCAAGAGCTGCATGTGATTGACCCATTCCAATTAATAAAAATCTAATAAATTTAATATTATTTTAAACCTTAGGCAAAATGTAAAATATTGAGCGATAGTGATTTTTTTTAAGAATAAAATTTGCATTTCTTTAATAAATGTCAGATAAGATCATAACAATAGAACAAAAGATGAGCAGATTGTCAGAACACGAAACTTAATCCTTTTCACTTGAGATCTTAGCCTGCATCGTCCAATTATATTATTATATAGGAATAATTACACTCACATCTCTGATTTAATGTTTAATAACTCACAAATCTATATTTTTAAAATTATAATATTAAGATTTCTAAATTTTAATAAATTATTAAATAAGTCTTTTATTATTTTTTTATTATTAAAAACATTTTAAAATTACTGTTTTACCCTTGCCCCTCTCTTTCCTCCCGATCCTT
>JAEMOT010000550.1:61038-78036 GCA_019297695.1 Apostasia ramifera | reverse complement strand
ATAATTTGTGGTAGTTAAAATTAACTACATGGTGTATTTATTTGCAATGGGTAATTCTGTTTCTAATAAAATTAGAAATTATTTTAGATGAAAAATTTTTAATACAAAATATGAATAATATAAAATAAAATTAATTAATATATTAAAATATTTAAAATATATGAAGTTAATTAATTATTTTAGTAATATATTTATATGAAATAAATTTAATTTATTTATTTTTAAAAATATATATAATATAAAATATAGTCAAATTTTAACATTAAATTTTATAAATAATTAACATGACAAGTTATACCTGAGCTAGGGGACCTATTTGAAATTATGATGAAAATAAGGTAATCGATTTTACTCGAAAATCGAAAATCTATTGAAAACTATATTAAATTATGGATCGAATTGAAATTAACTCGATTCAGGCAAGCTAAGTAATGAGCTATTTTTATGGCTAAATATTTTTATCAATTTAATCTTAAGTAGGCATATGATTGAGTCAAACTTACTAAAAATTGGAATAATTAAAAAATAAAAATATTATTCACATATATTTATATATTTAAGTTATCTTATATTATATTTTCACAATAATCTAATAAATAGTATTAAAATTTTCTTTATAATTTTTATTAAGATCGTGTTGACATAGATTAGTTTTTTATTTTAATTTTTAACAATTCAATACTGGTATAATTTAATGATAGCCGAATTTACTCTAACAAACTTCTTTTCATTGTGTTAAGAGAGCACAACTTATGTGCCCCTCGAGTTCTCATAACTCTTGGGAATATCGATAATTATCTATCAATTAGTTTTTTTATATTTCTTTAATCTCTAATGCTCGACATAAACGTTTATTATATAAATCAAACTGTGAAAATAGTTATAAGTGCAGATAACATAAAAAAATGAACAATAGGAGACTTAAGATGACACTAATTAAAATTATTAAATAATATTAATGTGAAAGCATAAAAAGTCTAATTATAAATTTTTTATGTGGCTATAAAAATTTATTTGGATAAACCAAATAAAGTCTAACCTAAACAATGATATGCAGCATTTAATACTGATGAAAAACTATGATAAGCGTATGAAATTGTCATAATAATCATATTATATATTGCTATAATGAACGATACATATATTATAAAAAAATCTGTATTAATAATTGTCGAAAGAATTATTAATTAGAGGGTTGACTGGGGCGGCAGTCAACTCCGCAGCAATCTTGTGCTAGTCTCCTTCCCTGGCGTGGATCAAAACAAGATCAAAATAATGTTAATTTAAAAAAAATTAATAATAATAATAAATAAATTTTTTAAATTATTTTACACAAATTTTAATATAAAAAATATTATTTTATTTTATATATTCAATAATTTTTAATAAAAAAATTAATTTTATTTCACATCCTAAATTAAAATACTCGATTCAAATTTTTTGAGTTCGAATGTGAAATAAAGTTAATATTTTTATTAAAAATTATTGAATATATGAAGTAAAATAATATTTTTTTATATTAGAATTTGTGTAGAACGATTAAAAATTTTTATTTATTATTATTATTGTTATTTTTTAAATTAGTACTATTTTGGTCCTGATTTTGGTCCTTGGGCCAAACAGAGTAGGGTTCTTAAAAGGCCGAGCTGAACTGAGTAGTGATTCAATTAGGTTCAAGTGCGTATCATGTTCAAACTTCAACTTATTTGAGAACGATTCATGAATATAATACGATATGTTTGGTCTTGATTTGTATTTAATTCATGAACAAACTCTCTCATTCTATTACAAACGAGTTCATATGAGCTTATGAATACAAAAACTATAAGAAAATTGTTATTAAATATATTAGGGGCATTTACATATATGTATATATCTCTTAATTTGTTTTCAATTACATATTAAATTCTTTATTTTTTAAATTTTATAATTCCCCTAAATCATCTAAAATATCACACTAATTCATGATTTATGAATATTTTTTTAAAATAAAAAAAATTAAATTTATAAATATATTCTAATTAGTCATAAATTTAACATCAATCTATTACAATTGAGCATATTTATAAATATTACACGAAAAATTATATAAACATTAATAAACAAAATATTGATATATTTAAATTTCTTCATTTACTCTTTGAATTTTTAAAATAATATACAAACTCGTGCATTGAATTTGATAAATAAATTATGAAACAAATTTTTATCAAATTAAATATTAAATTATTCATTATGCTCAATTCATTTACAGCCATTCTGCTGCATAATTACTAAGTAGAATATTGAAAAAATGGGTTTTAAAGGAAATAGCCAAGCTTAGTAGCTAACGCTAATTTAAAAATACAATAATAAATAAAAATTCAACAATAAATAAAAAAAGCTGCAATCATTAGTTAATATAATATTAGCTAAATTACAAAAATATAAATCAAAATTAAATATCAATTCATCAAATAAATAAATTAATTAAATTGGGAGAAGATAAAATGTTAATGAGCAGATGAATCACTCTATAATACATTCATGAACTTTGATCAGTCCATCTTGGTCACTGATTGGATAGTTTTTATAGACAATTCATCCTGAACTATGTCGATATTTTTTTTAATTAATGTGATTATCGAGTGATATCATAAAAGAGAAGGATATTATCGAAGCAAAATGCGGCTCCTGGCAAGCCTCTAAGTCGATAAATAGTGATAAGAGGGTACAAAAATGGATCGTTCTATATCCGAAAGAGAAAAAAAATTCTAAGCTGTATAAATATATAATGTAATTCTAAATAGTAGAAGTTTTTTTACGAGAAAATCGTAAGACTAATGATAAGAAATTTTATAATTAAGTATGCTTGAGCTAAAATAGTACTAGAACGAGTGACCTTCCAAAAAATAGTCAAGTCACGCAATTTCTAAACGGTAAATCACTTGTATGTAGAGGTGGCAATATATGATAAACTTAGCTCAGGAATTTCGGATATGAATTATGAATTTTAACTCGTTCATTAAACAGATCAGATTCGAGTTGAATACAATCGGATCAGGTCAGGTTCGAGTCACCCATTTATAAATCTAAGTTTTTTAAACGATCAGGTTGTCGAGTTAGCCCAACCATTTTATTAATCAAGTTTAGATTATTACTTGTACTTGTCGAGTTGGCCCTGACCTGCACCTGTCAACTTGTTTTGCCACCTTTACTTATATGATCTCTAACAACTACTCTAACATCTATGCGGTTGTATTTCTCATTCAACACAACCTCATAATTTATTTTAGGGATAATTATCTGCATGTCACACCATTTTACTTTATTTATGCGTTACCCATCTATTCTTAGTTAATTACACTCTGCACACTTAAAATATTATAAAATCTTACATACACACACTTAAGTTAAAATTTAGTCAAAATCTATTTGAAAAAAAATATTTTGTTAGTAAATCATTAAAATTATATTTTCACCCTTAATAGTACATATTTTTTTCTTCCTCGATGTCACACTAAAGCCCTGATCTGTCCTAAAATCAATTCACATCGCGGATGTTCCCTTCCCTTGCCACAACCTAAACATCAAAGTTTTAAGATTTTCACTCAAAATATATTTAAATATTCTTAAAATAATATGATGAACGGTTCAGATTTTTTGTAACCTAACTATAGTTAGGTTATTGGAAAATTATAATTGCTCATTATAATAAAAACAAGTGAAAGTATGTAAGATTTTATAATATTTTGAGTGTACATAGCGTAATTAACTAAGAATGAATGAGTAACGCATAAATAAAGCGAAATGATGTGGCATGTAGGTAATTATCTTTTTATTTTAATCAGCTGATTCGATATTTCTTTTGCCTCCGGTGGCGGCGAGTGTGGGCTGCACAATGAATTTTATTTGCATCTCTGAATTCATCCAAGTGGCTCTCTATGTAAAATTGCAACAAAATTATAAAACTTCAAAATGGGGACAATGTGGGGCAGCAGGTGTTGGACTATATGCTGCTACAGCTGCAGATGAGATCAAAAGAACATGGGTATGTTTGTAAAAAGGAGGAAAAGGAAGGCGTGGAGTGCAAATGTTTAATTTAGATAGAGTTGGTCAAATAATATGGAAAATTTCAGGGCTAAAATTGTCAACAAGGCCGGAGGATTATAAGGATAGGCATTAGCAAAATATTCAAAATTTAAACTCACTTAAAATTCATTCAAAATAAAATTAATTTAATTTATAATCAACTCAATATATATAATAATAATAATACATATAAATTTAATTAAAAATTTACATACAATATATATTATATATAAAATAAATATTTAAATTAAAAATTAATCTTAATTCAACTCAAAATTGAATAGAATATAGTTGACTTTAACAAAATATTATTTCTAATATCCAAAAAAAAAATCATTAATTCTAAAATTTTGGCTTTAGCATATGAATTTTTATGGTGTGTAACAATATTTAAAAACATCTAATTTTGAAATTGATAATATTAATTATTTATATTTGGCACAATATTAAAGTGATCATAATTTCATCAGCTTGCATCATATTATTTCTCCTCTTCGAGAAAAAGATAAGCGATGCACCATGAACTCCTACAAAATGTACCAGAGATCTGAATTTAACGAATTAAGAGATCACATGTAGATTTATATGATATAAATGTTATCCTCTTATACCCACAAATTGAGCTGAAACGATTGTACTAAATAAAAAATGGAGCTAGCTCAAGACGATTACAATGCGAAACAAGCCAGTGAAATTTGGATTTCTCGTAGTTAACAATTATTCAAGCTCAATTGGTACGATCACCAAGTAATGATATGATTCATATAAATAGTGGTCAGTTGCATGAGTTGACACGGGCTCAATCAGGTGCCAACGATATTAGATAGTATGAATTATTTCATTAACAAAATTAAAGCATCCATCAAATTAGTAAACGATGGATGAATTCTTATGAAATTTATGCATAATAAAAAATAAATTTAATTTTTATATTTTAAAATTTATATAAAATGTGAAATATATTTATTTTATTTAAGTATGACATACTTATTAGATGGCATCTACAAAAGAAATCAATGCTTTGAATAGTTCATTGATCCTCTTATTTGAGATAATCAATAAAGGTATCTTAGAGATATAATTTAGAAACTGTGAGGCTTTCATTATAATTGTTTCACATATTTACTACTGTACCCAAGCTTAAAAAATGGGATTCAGGTCCCTTTCAAAAAGGACACATTTATTTTAGATCCCTATTTAAAGACAAACTTTCAAACCATATACCTAACCTTTCAAAGCTTCAAAAATTTATTGAAGATGGTGACCTCCAAAAAATTGGTAACTTTACATTTTGTTTAATTGATCCACACAAATGAAATGGTCATGAGTGACAATGCCAAAGAATTAGAATATAGTTTTTTAAAAATAATAATATTATTAAACAAGATTAAAAAGCAATTTAATCTTCTATGTATCTACTTATAATGATATTGTTCTTACTATTGTGCTACGTATATACTTTTTATCCGTATTTTTTTTATTCATAAATATTCATACATTTATTTTCAATGATCATATGAAAAAAATTTTGTTTACATTATAATATATATTAATTCACGTAAAAAATAACCATAAGCATATACGAATCATAGAAAGTAGAAATATTATAATTTAATTAATGTCGTTACTTGCGCTATTCATATTATACTTTCTTGTCATATCTTATTATGCAAATTTATCATGTGTATATAAATTGTCAAATAACTGCTGTGATGACCTGCTTGAATCCAATAATTTTTCGTTATTGTAAAGTATTTTTTATTTTGTTTTCTCTAATTTCAAAATTCATGATATTGATTTTTATATTTTTTAAAGATATATAAATAGTAATTGAATTTCCTTTAATGTTTCCTCGTATATAAATATGCATCTCGGTTCTCAACTATAACCCCTGTTTGGCGCAAGGATCAAAACAGGACCAAAATGATACTAATTTAAAAAGCAACAATAATAATAATAAATAAATTTTTTAAATCATTCTACACAAATTCAAATATAAAAAATATTATTTTACTTTACATACTCAATAATTTAAAATAAAAATATCAACTTTATTTCACATTCTAGACCAAAATATTCAAATCGAGTATTTTGATCTAAGATGTGAAATAAAGTTTATATTTTTATTAAAAATTATTGAGTATGTGAAGTAAAATATTATTTTTTATATTAAAATTTGTGCAGAATGATTAAAATAATTTATTTATTATTGTTGTTGTTGTTTTTTAAACTAGTACTATTTTGATCCTGTTTTGGTCCTCGCGCCAAATAGAGTAATAAAGTGTGCATATAAGAGCAAAAATAGAGGGATATAATTTTTTATTTTTAAAAATGGTAGATATTAAGTTAGGTATAAGAGTAAATTAAAGAGACTGGTGATTATTCACCATTTTTAATAATAATTGTTTGATTCTAGCATTATTAATTTTTCCTTCGTTTAATTTTCTATCAAAATATTTGTTTTATGCTCAAATTCATCAGTGTACTTCTATGTTTCTAATAATATATGGCAACTAGGCTCGTTTATATATAATTTTATGTAGAATTTTTGAAATTGAGTTTTTTTAATTAATTTTATTTAAATGGATTCGCTCTTCCTTTGCATCACTTTGCTGCTTTTAGGCCCTACGGCCTCTGATTGAAAGAAAAAAAAATGAATGTAAATGATTTAAAATTGAGATAATTACCGACATGTCACACAATTTAGTTTTATTTATGTCTTACCCATCCATTTTTAGTTAATTATACTATACACACTCAAAATATTATAAAATCTTATAAATATTTTAACTTATTTCTATTATGAGTAATCATAATTTTTCAATAATTTAACTATAGTTAGATTACAAAAAATCTGAGCCGTTCATCATATTATTTTAAGGATATTTAAATATATTTTGAGTGAAAATCTTAAAATCTTAATATTTAGGTGGCAGCAAAGGAAGAAGACATCCGTGACGTGAATTAATTTTAGGACAAATCAGTGCTTTAGTATGGTATTGAGGAAGAGAAAAATATGTACCGTTAAGAATAAAAATATAATCTTAATGATTTCTAATAGAATATTTTTTTTCAAATAGATTTTGATTAAATTTTAACTCAAATGTGTGTATGTAAGATTTTGTAATATTTTGAGTGTGCATAACATAATTAAATAAGAATAGATGGGTAAGTCATAAATAAAACTAAATTGTGTGGCATGTGGATAATTATTCCTTTAAAATTTTTTATATTAGAATTTACATGAGGGGTGATATATAATTATTTCACTTCTAGAATGTGAAAAACAATTTCCAAGCCTTCGGCATTTTTTCTCAAAGATTTTTTAAATTTATGTTTGGAATTTAGAAAATCAATGTACTGAATTTTTGAAAGACTAAGATGAAATTTTAAATTATTTATTTTTAATTAATTAATTAATAATATAAATATAATTAAAAAAATTAACAAAGTGAGTATTTTTCTGACGATCATTAGTGAGTTGTCATTAACTAGAAGTTGACCGATATATATTTTTTAATCAAATAGAAGTCGCCCGATCTGCAAATGTTTTTAACACAGAGACCAAATATTTTTTGTTCCAAATGCAATTTGATTAAAAAAAAACTAATAAAACTACAAATGAAAATATTAAATTTTTTATGTATAAATATTGAATTTAAATATTTATGTATAGAATAATTTAAGGTTGAGATTGTATAAAATAAATTATAAAAGATGGTGACATATAATTAAATTTTTATTATTTAAAATGAAAAGTAAAAAATTTCAAATTCATGAATATTTTAGTAATGAGATAAATAGAGGGGAAAAATAAATATATACATGATGAAATATGGTGATTAAAAGGATCCTAGAAAGATATGTTAAGCCTCTAAAGTTTTTTTTTTCATATATAGTAAATGAAGTTAAATTTATATCAAATTTCACTTTATAGGAGGCATGATATTAAATTTATAAAACCAAGTTAATTAGAAGCTTAAAATTGTTTAATAAGTGTTATGTTAATCTGCCACGCCATCCAACCTCGAAACATGGCAAATTAGGCTCGACCTTTTGACTGATCATTCGAGCTATATTCCCAAACAAGTTTGAGAGATCCACTTAGGCTAAGTCTAGTGGTCGAACAATCGAGACCCAGTCGAAAAGAGTGATCGAGCAGACTACTAGCCATTCTCTCTCATCATATCGTAGATTTACCCTATGATATGGTAGCCTTTAGAGAAAAAAGAGAGGTGTCTGCTATTAATGCTTGGATTGACAGGTGACGTAAGCCATTTAAACTACCCATTCATCATTAATGAAAGCCATCTAAACTACCAAATATTACTTGCTACCTTTTCACAATAAATACCATCATTTATGATAAAAAAGGGAATAATATTTGGACTCTTCGGACTTCATTGAAGGCCAGAAACTATTCATCCTCTGTTCGACTCTAATTTTTCAATATTATTTTCATGTCAATGTATAAACCATTGATAAATAGATTAATTTCATATCACTCAGTTCTCTTACTTTTTGGCTAACTCTAGGTCAACTTTGACAGATCGATATAACGTAATAAGATAGCATGCGCTGGATCCATCAGTTGAGACCACTTGGTATAGTTCCTCGTTAGTGGTAGCAAGCTAGAGAATTCTTATATATGTAATTTTTACTGTAAAAAAAATATATACTCATTATTTTTTATTTTTTTAGTTAATAATATATAATAAGAATAATTATCCACATACCACACAATTTAATTTTATTTATGCCTTACTCATCCATTCTTAGTTAATTATGCTATGCATACTCAAAACATTACAAAATCTTACATACACACATTTGAGTTAAAACTTAATGAAAATCTATTTGAAAAAAAATATTCTGTTAATAAATTATTAAAATTATATTTTTACTCTTAATGGTACATATTTTTTCTCTTCCTCAATACCATACTAAAGCATTGATTTGTCTTAAAATCAATTCACGTCGCGGATGTCTCCTTCCTTTGTCGTCACCTAAACATTAAGGTTTTAGGATTTTCACTCAAAATATATTTAAATATCCTTAAAATAATATGATGAACGGCTCAGATTTTTTGTAATCTAACTATAGTTAGATTATTGAAAAATTATGATTACTCGTTATAATAGAAATAAGTTAAAATGTGTGTATGTAAGATTTTATAATGTTTTGAGTGTGCATAGCGTAATTAACTAAAAATAGATAAGTAAGATATAAATAAAACTAAATTGTGTGGCATGTAGGTAATTATTCCTATGTAATATTCCTTTTTATTTAGGTTATGCATGCCACTGTCTCATATTATATACCAAGGAATTGGTCAATATGAATTTTCCAATGGTGTAATATTAATGTACATTTTTATTTTTATTTATTTAAGTTCTTAATTCAAACAATGCGTAAGCTAACTTTTTTTTTTTTTTTTTTTGATTGTAGTAAGCTAACTCAATTTAGTTCTCTCTCAAACTGCCATATGTTTATAAGATATTATTTTTACTTGATAAATTATGTAATATTCCTTTTCTAACCTTTTTAAAAAAAGGTTTTTTTAAGCATTAATTATATAAATTTTATATTGTAATATTAATTTATTAAGGGACTCTGAGTTTGGAGCCTTATGTTAAAAAAAAAATTAAAAATTTTATTAATTGGGTCTGTATGCACGTTTTTTTCATTTTAAATTATGAGCCTAAAGTCAATAGTAAAATAATATTTGGATTCTTTCAATTAGATACTTGCAATTTAACAAAAACATTGCAATCTGGATAATGTAGTTATCATAAGTTTACTCCTAGGTCCCTTTTACTCTAAATTAGAATGCAATATATCAAATAAATGTTAAAAAATTATTAAAAAAATTAGAAAAAATATGGAAATTACTATTGTTTAGGAACTTATTTAAAGCACATAAGAGGGCCAAAGATTTATCAAAATTTAAGAATAAATTACTGATAGAATTCTATAGTTTTTCATAACTGTTTGTAATTTTTTAGATATTTCATTTAGGTTCATATTTTAAAATTACAGAGACTTATAGGTCCCTATTTTGCTTTATTCTTAAATTTTGGACCGTGTAGTTATCATAAGGGTCCTTATTTTAAATTTTGAAAATCAAAGTGAAAGATTTTAAAAATTATAGACTAAAATTAAATTATAAATTAATTATAAAAATTTATTAATAATTTACCCAAAATTTAATTATGAGAAATATTCTATAAGCTTCATCATTAATTTTGAAATATATATATTTTTTTTAATCAGCAAATATTGCAAAATACAAGAATTGATATTATCAAGTAGAGAGTAAGCGAAGATGAAAGTGGACTTAGATCACAAGCTGCCAACTGATAAAATAAGTAGCAAATGAGTAGCATCTTATGCCTTTAATGTATTTATTTTATAAATTATTTTATAAAATTTCACATAATTTTATAAATTATTTTATAAAATTTCACATAATTTTATAAATATTTCTTTTATAATTTTTTAATGTATTTTTTATGATTTAAATATTTGAAAGAAATACATACAACTCTAGAATTGTTTGTAAGTGGGAATCCCACTCATAAAATTTCACATACATTAAAGGGGGGAAATCCTGTTGCTGACTTGAATTTTTTTTTTATTTTGTTAGAAAATGTATTTTAATTAAATTTATTCCTTTAAAAACATGAAAAAATAAGAATTGATCTCAAACTTTTTCTTGAATCTCTCTGTTTGTGTGATATCCAAAAATCTCAAAAAATATAGACTCGTAAGAGAAAAAAAAGAATGAAATGAAAATTATTTAAAATTAATTGAAACTACTTAAAATAAGAAGAAAATAGGAACAAAGAGTTTTTTTTTTTTTTTAATATGAGCTAACAAAGTGTTCACAAAGGAAAAAAAAAAGAAAATTATTTATGATTCAATATGAAGCACCGATAGCTTTACACTATTTAAAAAAGGTATACATTCAAGTCCTTATAGTTAGGTGGTGCTTGCATGAGGGTATTACTCCATTATTTTTTTTTTATTTTTTAATTAAAAATTATTTTATATCTCATTTTATACGATCTTCAATATTAAAATATCACATCCTACATAATTATTAATAAAATAAATTAATTTTATTATATATTGTATGCAATTTTTTATATTATTAATACACTTTATTTTTTATTATACAATTTTTTCCAAAAAACTTCAAAAATATTTTTGACATTAAACCAAACAGACCGTAAAGTTGGGTAGTGCTAGCATGTCGGCCTCATTTTTAAAATTTAAGCAATTAACGTACTTTTTTATATTATTTTTTCAATCTTCAACTTTAAAAACTATTTTAATAAAGTCTAAAGTGATCTTATAACATTACATACTTTATTCACATTTCTATTAACTTTTATTCAGTCAAATATAAAATTTTTTAATATAAAGTCTGAACTATTTTTCTTCATACTTTAAAGATCCTAAATGCTTGCAACAAAGTCCTTTAGGGATCTAAATCAAATGTCATATAAAATTGTCGGATTGTTTAGTAATAAATGTTATTTTGCAAGATATATATGATAATATTGTTTACTTGATCAAAGGGCTCATTCTCAAAATAATATAGAGCCACAGATATTGACTGAATTCAATTAAAAAGTTGGGATCTGTGTGCAAGAGGTGTGGACCTCAACAATCCCACAGATTTTTTTTTTGAGAGAGAGAATACCAAAAAGTATTTAATCCTATTAAAAATCACTACATTGTCTTTCGCCACTCGATGATAATTTAATAAATAAGTACGTTATTCAAAAATTCATCTATATTCAATTAACGATTTAATAACAGTCTACATTGCCTTATTAGTCTGGTTCTGTTTAGTTGAAAGAAAAAAATAATTTGAAAAAATTTAAAAAAATATATGTATAATGTGAAATAAAATGATTGTTTAATATTAAAATTTATGTAGAATGAAATACAGAATATTATTTTATTTTTTAAAATAAAATAAAATTTTTAATTAGGAAAATTTTCTAGTGAACTTTTTTTTTCTCACTTTTTTTTGGGTTCTCTCTGATCACTTTTTTTAAGGAGAAATCATGTTGAATTAATGCTAACAATTTTACTGATTATTAAATAAACTTTGAAAACAGGATCTATCACATGTTATTATAGGAGAGATTCTTGGGTGCTTTTTATGCAATGTTGAAGCAACTAGAGAATGACATAGTGGTAGACATAAAAGAAAAAATGTTAAGTGGATGTTCTTTGAAATTCTATTGAAGCATCTTTTTTTTGTCTTAGGTTATGTATTCTTACCTGATTAGATGATATTTTATACAGAAATATAAGAATATCATGTTTTTATATGATTAAATTTGATATTTGTCATATCTGGCTACCTTATATCATTTCATTTGAATAGAAGTCAACTGTGACAAGATTATTGAAATCATCAAAATGCCCTCTCAAAAGACTATTTTAGAAGTGCAGCAATTAATGGCTTGCTAGATAGCAAGTCTCTTTCGATTCATCTTTAAATCAAGGAATAAATGCATATCATTCTTCAAGTGTGTATGAGGATCAAAGAAGGTAGAGTGGATCGATGCCTCCATTACCAAAAAATATTTGACATCCACTCCAGTTTTTAGTGTACTAAAGAAGGGAGAAACACTATCTCTTATCTCAAAGCTTTAAATACCAACACTCAGCCATGATGATCCACCTAAATTGTAGGATTTAGGTATCGATATTTTGCATGAACCATGTTCTTACAAACGGTAAAGTGGGAATTTCAGTAATAGAGAAATTAGATATAACTTTAGTCATCATAGCTAGGCTCTGTTTGGTAATAAGAAAAAAAAAAGAAAATTTGGTTGGAATTTTTAGCCATTTTTGAAAAATGTGTGTGATGTGAAATAAAGTAAGTTGGTTATATTAAAAATTGTGTAAAATGTCAAATAAAGTTGATTGATTTATTAAAAATTGTGTTGAATGTGAAATAAAGTTATTATTTAATGTTGGAATTTGTGTGAGATGAGATATAAAATAAATTTTTAAGTTTTTTTTAAAATAAATTTAAGATTTTGGCCATGGCTAATTTTAGCCATGATTTTTAGCCCATTGCCAAATAAGGCCAGTTTTGCTCATATTTTGAAACTCACTCGATCAAGATAGCAACTCACCAACCCCTTTTGCTTATCATGCATTTCCCTTTTTGCTTCTCAAACGGTTTGTTGAGCTCAAAGAATTTGGTATCAACTTTTACTTTAAACTACTATCAAAGCTTAGACATTTGCTAATTTCATCGTAGAACTTATTACCCCTGAATTACCTCCATAAAGAGCAGAAACATGTGTTGTAGACGCTTCATATTAAAAATTTTTATGTGTGAAGTTCTTGAATGATGAATGAGGGTGAACCTCAAACAAGACTAGATCAAAAGAAGGAAATTTTTTATGAATAAAGTTCTTGAAATATTATAAGCCCCGAATATGAGCAGATCTTAAAAAGGGTTCTATAAATCTGAAAAAACTTCATGGTCATAAATTCTTGTAAAAGATTATTTCTAAAAGAATTAAACCTATATTATAGAAAAATTAAAGAATCAATAAAATGTTATGTGAGTAATAATTTTAGCATCCAAATCATTATATAAAGCGGAATATATATAGGGGCATTCTCATCAATCCAAAAAAATGTTATATATATCATATTTTTCTACTATAAAAAGCAAAATAAAATATATAGTTGATAAGTATCTTGAGAGCTCACCACCACAGACAGATGTATTGTGTGAAACATTAATCCAGCTGAGGAGTAAATTGATTGATTGAATTCTTCTAATAACAAAAAGACAACAATGAATCCTCCGTCTAGGGGATGAAGAACCAAAAGAAACAATAGATCCCTCTAGGTTTAAGTCAAATCTAACAAAGAGCATTCTGGGGAAGAAATTATTTAATTCATTATGTTTTAGCTAGTGAAGTTCATTGCTGAGTTTGACTTTGGGCTTCTCACATAAAAAATATTATGCTTATAATTAAGTTTGTGCCAGTCTCTTTTGCAGTTTTGTGGCATGATTTGTTTTCTTAAATTTCCAACTTGATTGCATTTTCTTCTCAAGAACTAGAACTTGATCGAAAATAGAACTTCTTCTACTTCGACGTTGTTTGTCGGAAACTCGGAGTTTTTGTGAATATTCCGCACTTTATTCCTTAAGTCATTCACCAATGGATCTCAAAGAATGATTATATTATTATAATTTAAGTTGATATCTAGAGATGCTGCAGAGCAGAGTTGGGTATTGAATAAGGTGCTGAATTTGTTCTATTAAATAGGCAGGAATATTCTATCAAAAAAAAAAGAGGAAAAAGGCAGGATATAGATGCCATAATAAGATATTATATATATATATATATATATATATAAACTCAATGTTATGGAATTAAAAAGCTTCGCAATTCAAAAAATATTGATCAATGCACAGCTTAAATTAATAAAAGATTTAGGTTTAATTCAGTGAATTATATTGTAGATTAAACTAATCCATGGAATAATTCATTGAATTTAACTTAAATCTAAATTTGGGCTATTGTTAACATAAATTTTTTATAATAAAACAAATAATGAGAAAAGAGTCGTATAAAAAGAAATGAATCACAATGTAGATATTTTGTACGTAAAAAATAAAAAATGAGAAAAATTACGACATTGATCTTGATAGTTTTAATCCACTAAATATATAAGTTCGAGTAGAACAAAGAAAAATACAGCATAAAAAGAGTGGTTTTTAGTAAGGCTTTAGGTCAATAAATAGTAGTGAGATGGACATAAGAATTATTATTCTGCATCAGATAAAGAAAGAAGTTCATGAAATGTATAAGTAGATAATGTGATCCCAAATGATAAAAATATTTTTTAGGGCAAAATCGTGAGGCTAATGAAGAAAAACTTCACAATTAAGCCTGCTTAAACTGGAGTAATACTAGGATGGGTAACCCTCCTGAGAAGTACTCAAGTCACGCAGTTTCCTAAAATCTAAGTAGATAATACTTATATATTTGAATTATGGGATATTATAGAAGCTAGAGTAAAATTAGAGTAAATGATTGGGTCACTTATAAACACTTTACAATATAAAATTTATAGACTTATTTCAAAGAACAATTTGGTTATTTGCCATTAATTACTTTTTTATCGTTACAAGGTGACAAAAAGCGACCGCCACTAATCACTTTTAATTACTTTTTAACCTCAAGAGTTGAGCCGATGCTGACAGGCAATATTCATCGATAAATTAGATGTGCTCAACCATATTATATTTTCAACTGGTAACTTTGTGAACCCACCCCCAATTATAATCGAAAGATAAGGTTCTGGATCAACAAAAGCTATATAAATTGAAACTCAAATGTTATTTCTACTCCGTGTAGCATATCAAATAAAAAGAATTAGCTAACAAAAACTAAAAGCATGATCTTGTATATTTGAACCAAGATTACAATCATGTTTAAAATATGTAGATCTTGATACGATCGAATTAAAAATTTTGATATTAAATTTTAATAAACAAAATAGTCCAAAACTCTCACCACTAATAAACTCAAGCCTTGAGGATGAGCTGATTCACCACTCCACCAACTTACATTGGATTCACATTAATCAAAAGTGCTCATCATTTGGTCAAGACAAACAGCACAAGATAACAAATGAAGTACTATCACCTTTTAAGTAGGATCCCAACTCAAAATTACATTAAGATTATTTTAAATATAGTGCACATAACCATAACCACTCATAATTAATGGCTTTCTAATCACAATTATATGCATACTTTAGTTATGGATTACCTTAGAATTAAAAGAGTGAAGTAAATTAACATATTGCTTCTTTCTTTTTAAAAAGTATATTGCTTTTTATGTGTTAGTGGCCGCATTTACGATTGGTAATATCACGAGCTTGGAACTTGTTCGATAATGTTGGTGTCGGCTGTGGCATTTCGACATCACTTTTTCTTTTCGTGTTGTTTGAGTGTATGCTATTCAATGTAGTAGACAGTGATAGATTTTCATACCACTCTTCAAAAATAAATGTATATACAATTCAAATTTGTATAAGCTCAATTAGAGGTATCGCTAGTCCAATAAATTAACGGCACCATGATGTATATACTAGCTAGTTGCTCAATTAGAGGCTATAAAATTTTATATGAGACTACGACTCAAAGTTGCTATAAACTTTGTTAGTAGACCTAATAAGACATATATAAGAGAAGAATGATGAGAACTCAACTTTCTTCTTACATCTTTTTAAGTTGCTTTCTTCAAAGGCTTCAAATGAATAGTATATCTAGCTAATTGTAGTAGAGCTTGTCTTCATTGTTACATGTCATTGCTAATATTGGATATTCGAAGAACTTTGGTGACCACTTTTTGTTTTGACAGAACTTCCACTTGTGCAAGTCTTTCTCACTTCTTCGCTTAGAGTTGGGATGTAGCACAGCGCTAATGCCCTTGATTCGCAACATGCTTAACTTCTATTCATCAAGTTCCAAAATTAATATTTTGTTCAAGGTTGTCTTTAATCAAAGATATGTGACTTCTCTATATCTTCTTTTGATATTGTATTTATCTACTTTCAAGTTTTATCTAACAAACAAATCATTTGATTAGGCCTCTTCATCTTTAGCTTCTTTAGTTTGACGAATAACTATCTTACGTCTCTTTCTTTAATTTGAGGTAAAAACTTTATTCATCATGGGTTGTTCGACAAGCTAACTTTGGGTTTCTTTGTGTTCTCATAAGAGGAGATACCCAACAAATAATTTTGTAAATTCTTGTTGATTTGTTTTTAATTAACTAATTTTAAATGAAATTTATTTGCTTCAAAAACTTTATGCAAATCTCTCTCTCTCTCTCTCTCTCTCTATATATATATATATATATA